>JAOPHQ010005434.1:87500-92500 GCA_030340625.1 Merluccius polli
TAATTGGCTCCCAGGTTCTGTGGTGGATGGGTGGTCCCCTGCTCGGTCTCAGGACCTCGGAGGGACGCAGCAGCAGCGGTGCCGAGGTGCGTTGTCGCCCTGGAGACGCCCGTTCCATGCGTCACGCTGCTGCTGCATAGGAGCCATTATGGGAGGGATAGGACAGGCCTGTGTCTCCCGGTACCGAACAAAAGGGGGCTGTGCTGAGGGGATATTTTCATCCCTGTGTGTGTGTGTGTGTGGTTGTGTGTGTGTGTGACTTTGCTTTATCCTGACAGAGTGCACTCTGCCTGATGAAATGTCCGTCTGTAATTGTGATTGTAAGCGTTTGGGGATTAGACCGTTTCTGTGTTAATGGGACAGTTTGGGAAATGACCTCCCCACAGTGTGTGTGTGTGTGTGTGTGTGTGTGTGTGTGTGTGTGTCTGTGCGTGTGTGTGTCTGTGTATGTGTGTGTGTGCGTGTGTGTAAGGTTAAAAAAAGAGAAAAAAAGAGTGAAAGAGGAAGCATTTAGTATATATTTTTGTTTTGACAGTAATTTTCTCCCATGGGGGGCCGACTCCGACTCACCACAGAGGAAAGGCATCCATCCATTTTTCAAATTTAGACGAGTACCTATTTAGTCTCCTCTCTGAACGTTGTTTGTGTGTCTGTGCTTGGGGTGCACAACATACCTGTTTTTTTTTCCTTTTTTCGGTTTCTGTATATTCTCGGCGGTGAAACCTCGTTTCGGGCCTATAGCCGCCTCCACACACACAGCAGTGCATTCCAGGGCATTTAGCAACAGGGATATCAATCATGTTCCCGGCAGCAACAAGTCCAACTTGCTTTTTCCTTTAAGAAAAAAGCAAACACAAAACAGATACTTATAGTTTCTAAACAATCCCTCGACACCCAAATGATTAATTCATTCATTAATTAATGCCAATATTCTCCTTTATCCATTTGTCCCAGTCGTCCAATGACGACAACATCAACTAAACCTCGTTCTTTAGGACCGAAAACTCCCCAAAACTCATGCGAGTGTCCACCACCACCACCGCCACCGCGACGTCGGCTACCTCAACTTGACCCTTGACACATTTTCCAAGGGGACAACATTCGTCCCGGTCCTGAAAGTCTTACAGCGTCGGGTCCATCCTATTTGGGCAGCTGTAACTCCTGGACACACAGTGCTCCTCAGAGCCGTCCCAGGAAATACCCTGGACCTCTATTGACTTACACAGAAATACAGCGAGGCAAACAACACGAATAGACACGGCCGGGGTCTGCGTGGGTTGCCGTGCGTCTGGACCGGGTTTTTTCGTGCTCAAATACGGCGGTGACGTCTGCAGCGCATCATGGTCCGCCTAACCTAATAATATTTCGCGAAACAGGGCAGCGAGACACACTGGAGTCCATTGTTTGGTCTGGATCGACCCGGCGTCCCGGGAGTTATTTACCTGGTATTAGAAAATACAAAATAGACCTGTGGTACTGCAATAGCTTTACACAAACTGGGTTTGGTGCAGTAAGGAAAGAAAGGGAGGGGGGAGAGAGAGAGAGAGAGACATGGCGAGAGAGAGAGAGAGAGAGCCACACACACACACACACACAGGGGAAAAACTAAGTGTAATATGAATGGTGAATTAAATAAAGAGAGGGGAGGGGGTGGGATGGGCGAGAGACACTGAACGAGACCAGAGAAAATGGAGTGAGTGAATGAAGGTTTTGTGTCCCCTGACGTCCCCCCCCCCCCCCCTCCTGTTGTCCTGGGGGGCCTCGCCCCGGCGCCCGGTGGCTCCAGGCGTCTCAGGCCAGTTTCCTCTCAGTACCGCGCCAGACGCCCCGGCATTAGCATTTTCACCGCCGCGGGGGCCCCCTCACTCTCTCTCTCCGCCTCGTCCTCCCGTCTGTGTGTGTGTTAGTCTGTCTGTCTGTGTGGTGGTGGTGGTGGTGGTTACGGCGGCGGCGGTGCGGGGGTGTATACACGCGTACGCGAGCCTCGATAGTGGCGTCACGATGCAAGGACTGGGGAAGACAGAGCGAGGCGAGCAGCCGGGCCGCGACATCGACCGGACATCTCTGAGATCTACCATGCCGGCCAGCGGGCCCCTGCAGGTCAGTGCTGCCCCAACAACACATGCCGGGGAGAGAGAGAGAGAGAGAGAGAGAAAGAGAGAGAGAGAGACAGAGAGAGAGACAGAGACAGAGAGAGAGAGAGAGAGAGACAGAGAGAGAGAGAGAGAGAGAGAGGCGGATAGAACAGGTGGAAATAGCTAATGATGGAGAGAGAGAGAGAGAGAGAGAGAGAGAGAGAGAGAGAGAGGAAGGAAGGAAGGACAAGGATGGTTGATGGAAAGAATCGATGAAGGGTCGATGGTGACACAAAGAAAGAAAGAAAGAAAGAAAGACAGATCACCTGAGAATCGTATCTATTTTTGCCCTTAAGACACCAGATCTCTCTCGCTCTCTCCCTCTTTCTCTCTCTCTCTCCCTCTCTCTCTCTCTCCCCCTCTCTCTCTCTCTCTCTCTCTCTCTCTCTCTCTCTCTCTCTCTCTCTCTCTCTCTCTCTCTCTCTCTCTCTATTTCTATCCTCCTCATCTCTCATCTCACCCTCCACCCTCCCTCCCCGTCCTTCACCTCATCTCCCTTTCACCTCTCTCTCATCTCTCTCTCTGTCTCTGTCTCTCCCCCCCACTCCTCTCCCTCCCCCCGGTTCTCCCGAAGGTCTCTCTTGAGTCACTAGAGAGTCATTTAGCTTTGCCGCGGTGCCGCGGTATTCGCTAGCTACGTGTGACCCCGTGAGGACCTAAAGGGGCGCAGTGTGTCCGCGGGCCTCGCAGCCGCCGCTCCATCCCGGGGCCCAAACTACACCTCGACGACGTCCAATCAAATGTCACTTAGTGTCCCTGTGTGAGGGCTAAATGAGTCTCTTAGAGTGTGTTTGAAGGGGTAAACAAAGGCAGGAATTTACTAGCGCCGCCGCCGAGAAAGCAATAGTTCAAGGTAGGCCTTCCTTAGCCACACCTCGGCGGCGGCGGCGGCGGCGGCGGCGGCGGCGGGACGGTGGGTGGGCTTGGTTTGGCTCGATGAGAGGACACCGCTTTTTTTTTTATACGCTATCTTCATCTCAGATATTGTTTGTTGCTGTAAGGGTTGTGTTTGGGGTGTGCTCTGCGACTCCGGCCCAGCGATAATGACACATAACATAAATAAACTCCCCGTGTCGAAATGACTAATCCTGACAGGCGACGGCAAACCTCGGTCGTTGACTTTACACCGAAATAAGACTTGCATGTGTGTGTGTGTGTGTGTGTGTGTGTGTGTGTGTGTGTGGGTGGGGGATCTTCCTATCTTATTCCTGTAAACCGACATCTGTCTTTTGTCTTTTGTCATTTCCACGTTCTTTCCGTCCCCCTGTCTCATGGTGTTTCATCTGCGCTATAACAGTAGCGGTTGGGGGGGCGGCGGGGGCTCGGTCCCCCGTATCAGTGACTTGTGTGTATATTTAGCTTCGGTATCTAACCCACTATGTGGCACTACTTGGTACCAGTGACCAGTGACTGAGAGCTCTGTGTGTGTGTGTGTGTGTGTGTGTGCGGGTGTGTTATCTTGACATACAAACACTGCGTGCCAACACTGTATGTGTACACTGAAAGTCCTGCGGTGGCTAGTTCATTAAGGTGCTTGTAAATCTTTGTGAATGAATCTCATTCATCACAGGAAGGACTTTTACTTTGGCGCTGACTCACGGAAATGACCTCAAAACGAATGTTTCAGACGGAGGTTGTTTTTACCCTGGTGATCATTTTGCGTGTGATATATGCCTGCGTGTGAAAGGTGGCTGGTACCGTTACATATTTTGTGTATACTTTGTACTTTATGCATATGTGTGTGTGTGTGTGTGTGTGTGTGTGTGTGTGGATGTGTTTGTGTATAATTTGTATTGTGTGTGCATGAGTATGTGTGTGTGTGTGTTTGTGTGAGTGCCAGAACTTTCTTAGCATGCCATATATCTTGTGCACCACCCAGCCCATCACCACTGTCCTCATGTAAATACAGTCGGTGTCGGTATGTGCGTGCGCTGCTTTACGAGTGTGATCCATACGTCCGTACTGTAAACTATCTGACATCAAACTTATGCATCAGGCTTATTAAATAGGAAAGTTGCACGCTGGTTGAGGCCTGACAGCTGGAGCATCGCGTGAAAGCCACAGATTGCAGGAAGACTTATGATTGGCCGGGGAGGCGATATCGACTCAGTCCGTGAAGTATGTTCAAAAAAGGGGCGGAGCTCACAGGAACTTTTTAAACATACTTCATGGAGGAGTGAAATAAAGATAATCGCGTTAGAGATGAGAGTTTGGTATGGAGACGGCGTCGGCCGTATGTTGCAGCTGCCATAGATATGAATGTTTATCGTCGTGTTGATATTCCTGGCTTGCTTTAACGTTAAATATCTTTTAGTGTGAAAAACCGAAGAGATAGGCTGCAATAGTATTTTTACATCTGACATTGTATCTGTGTGCACGTTGTTGCATACAACCGGCCAAAATCCAACAGCTGAGTACTGAGTAATATCGTATAATATCAATAATATTCAATAACAATTACCATAGTTTATCCTGTAGAGATTGAGGAAATGTTTGTTTTTGCCATCCTTCGACCTCATGTGCGAATGTGGTCATTAGTAAAATGATGACTAAACTCCCAATACGATGAATCATAATAAATGTCCCGCCGGATTACCTCTGTCTAAACTGAGCAGTCAAATAAATCAAAAAGCTGATGCTGGCCAAGAAACCATCAAGTCATGAATAGCACTAAAGTAAAGGATGTCGCGATGAGAGTGATGGATAATGGAAATGGATGCACAACAGCTTTACAAATGTTACTTTTCTTTGGGAAAGCTATAAAGAAATGATGAGATAGGGATGGTTAGTTCATTAATGGTGCTATCTAAAGACTTCAGGCCATGTGTGTGTGTGTGTGTGTGTGTGTGTGTGTGTGTGTGTATG
>JAOPHQ010005434.1:102500-105000 GCA_030340625.1 Merluccius polli
TGTCCACCAATACACACACACACACACACGCGGTCCCCAGGCGGGACTTGGTGCGCACGCACACACTCGCACACACACACACACACACGCTCACGCACACACACACAGATGCCATTCAGATACACATTCACACGTTCACACACTGATGGCATTCAGACGCCATTCTGACACAAACACACACACACACACACATACATGCCACGCACACACACACACACACACACACACACACACACACAGTTGTCCAGGACTCAAAAGAGAACCGGTTTGATCTGTTGCTGGACGCACACCCATAAGCAACTGACTTGAACGATGCGGCGGTGAGGCCTCAAAACAAATGTTAGCAATAGCCTTGTGATGAAAGTTATTTATGTTTATTGTGTTACGGGCGTGCATGTAAGTAAATGTGGGTGTGCGCTATTGTGCTACTCTGAAATGACATTTAAAACCTCTGAACCCAATTAAAACCTGAACCCAATTTCAGGTAGCATGCAGTGTGTGTGTGTGTGTGTGTATGTGTGTGTGTGTGTGTGTGTGTCTGAGAGAAAGAGGAGCGAAATAAGGGGAGAGAGTTTTCTTGAATCTCGGTGTGTGGCTGTTTGTGTGTTTATGTCCGGGAGTAGTTTGACCTTTGACCTTTATGCCCCGCAGAGGTGAACGTTTAAGAGGATACGGATGACAGGTTTCGAGGGCGTCCTATACCGTTGGAAATGTTTTATTGTGCTTTGACAACCAGTTGCCCAACATTTTGGTTTTGTGTTTGTGTGTTTATGTGGTGCGTGTTGGGGTGTGTGTGTGTGCGTGTGTGTGTGTGTGTGTGTGTGTGTGTTGGGGAAAGTGTAAACAAAATGAATCATAGACAGCACTGTGTGGAACAAGTCGCCCCCTACTGGCAGGTGGAACAGAGTTTGGGTAAAGTGAGTGAGTTTGTACCCTTTTTATTGTATTTAATAAAATAATATATACATAAATACGTGACCAAATGATCAAGCACCAAGTGGTTGTTTGTGGTATTGCGTCTTTACCTTAAAAGTACTGCGGCAAATTGAAGTTGAAGCCGTCTTTGTCAGTTGGTCTGCGTGTTTGTTTGCCCGTCCGTCCGTCCGTCCGCCTGCCGGGAGGTCAGTTTATTGTTCCTCCGTGGGGTTCAGGATCCTCAGAAGAAGAAACAACTCTATTTATGGGACAGAAAAAGGTAAAAACGGGAGGAAGAAGTGGTCGCGAGAGGAAGGAATAAAAGAGAGGAAGAGGTTTGTTTTAAAAAAGAGAGATAAAACGAAAATGTTAAGAGGACATGTGTGTCTAGTTGACTTTGGACACCGTTTGGATGTCAATAACTCAGCATGTAGCATGTAGTTAGTGTGTGTGTGTGTGTGTGTGAGACATAGGGTAGTGTAGAGTGATGGTTACCATCACACACACACACATCATAGGAGTTAGGTTGTTTGCTCCTGTCAACTAATTAGGGAGAATTTAGTCAGCAGGATGCTAGCTGGCCACAGGCCAAAGGTTACTGCGAAATGACTATAATGTGTGTGTATGTGTGTGTGTGTGTGTGTGTGTGTGTGTGTGTGTGTGTGTGTCTGTGTGTGTGCGTGTGTATGTGTGCGTCTGGGGGGGGGGATGCAAAGAGGCATGACCTGCTCTCTCTCTGTTTCTATTCATTGCAAAGCCCTCTCTCTCTTTTACACACACACACACACACACACATCAACACGGAGGAAAAAGGCGTGAAACGCTGCGCGTCACGTGTTGACCCGCGCGCATTCACCGAACAAACAAACGCGAACATGTCGAGAAGCCTTCGTCTTGGGAGGTACGGAGCTAATCCAGGTATGAGAAGGACAATCGGTCGGCGGGGAACACACACCTGAACCTGTTCTACGAGCTCCATCTCTTTAATAAGGTGTTTGCCTTTTTACATGTGGACTAATCCTCCGCTTTGTATTCCCTCCTAAGTCAATAGTCTGGATTTGTAGAGCGGCTTCTCCCCGGTTGTACCAAGAGATTGACCGAACACGTCGGAGGAAGTTAAATAAATGATATAACCGGGGCGAAACAAAACCGCCGGAGGACAGTACAGTACACTCTGGGTTCGCCAAAGAAAGCTTGTAAAAACAAAGAAACAAACAGTTCATACTTTTTGTTGTTATGATTTTGCTCGGCGCAGGATCGGCGCGTACCGTTTCCATTGGCTCTCGTTTTTGAGTCCAGTGAATGTGTTTTTAGTTATGTCGGGTGGTGTGTTTAATTCGGCGGGGTTACATCATTTAAACGTAATGCGATTTGTAAATTCAAAAGCAGAAAACACAGAGAAACACTCTTTTCAGCAGAAAATAACAAGCTAATTGTATGCAATGTGCAAATTCAAATTTAAAAGTTAATTAAAGGTACGGTTCATGCAATTGCCTTTAAGTCCTTTTATTGGCTGATTCTGTTAAACATATCTGCAATCCAGAGCAATGCAGCCCTCTCTCTCTCCCCCCTCTCCCCCCCCCCT
>JAOPHQ010005434.1:107500-112500 GCA_030340625.1 Merluccius polli
AGAGGGCGTTGTGTTGTACGGCTGCCTCATATCCCATAAACGGTGAAGATAAACATGTGTGAGAAGTGAAAGTCTGAAGAGCAGCCGAACACGAGGAGAGAGAACAGAGGTGGAGGACCGCGTCCCGTTAGCACAGAGTGAGACGCTTTCGCTGATTGAACACACATGGACCGCTGTTTCTAGGATATTTCAATGTTTTGGTTGTGGTGTATGTGTGTGTGTGTGTGTGTGTGTGTATGTGTGTGTTGGCACTGAGCCCAGGTTTAATGCTGATAAAATGTGCCTGCACGAGTCCCCCACGAATTAAAGGAGGGGGAAAAAAATCCAGTTTACACACACACACACACACACGCACGCACCCACACACACACACACACACACACACACACTGTCTCTCTCTCTCTCTCTCTCCCTCTCTCTCTCTCCCTCTCTCTTTGTGTGTCTCTTTGTAACTTGACTGCACACTCGCTCCACCCATTTCTCACACACACACACACACGCGCACACATACGCACACACATAAACAAAAACACATGTCTGCGCTGCTACATGTGTTCGTCGGGTTTTGACAGTTCTGGGAAAAGGTCCATGTGTTCTCGGAGACGGAGCGGGTCTGTATCAGCGTGTGCTTGATAGGGCTTCACAAAGAGTTCCCTCCAACCAGGAGGCCCGCCGCTCCAGCGGTTCCCGACCTTTGACTTCAGGTGGACCACGAAATTGTCATCAAGACCTTCAAGACCATCAAGACCGCCTCATACGCAAACTGTCAACAATAGATAAATACAAATGCGGTGGCGGAGAAAAACCGTGCCAGCAGCCCCCCCCCCCCCCTTTATACCCCATGATTACTGCAAGACGGCCAGTGGGAAGCAGTGGAAAGAAGCAGTCGGTAACGCCGCTGATGCTCCCAGTGTGTTTATCTAGCAAACACAAATGGACACAAAGCGTCACTGGAAAACACGTGATGGACTGCACAAAGAGACATAGATAATAATAATAATGACAAGCCACAATGCTATATCCACTGAACAGTATTGATAGTATATTTACTTTCAATTATCTATATTGTTTTTTCAATTATTGTATTTCGAGAAGTACCACCTGCAGTCCCCCCGCCTGCCGCAGGTTGAACAGCGCTGCACTAAACCACGACCAGAGACCCGTCCGCAGGCTGCGGGCTCTGGGAGGGCTGCTGACGTCATTTCCCCAAGTGCACATAAGCGTTGTCTAATATTGTCTAATGGTTTCAGAAGACAGATGTTCAAATCTGGTCCAACTCCTCTGTTCTAGTGTCTCAATGGCGATCGACGATACAATACGTTACAATAAATACTATTATAATAATAATAATACAGCGATCCGGGGTATGGAATCGCTTTTTTTTGCACAGCTTTTTTGGAAAATATCACGTTTGTTTTCACTGACACTGGATAACGATACCGTTATGTCATCATGGAAAACACTTCCTCCTCCTGGCTCTGTGTGTCTCTATCTCTTATCTGTCTTTCTGTCTGTCTCTCTGTCTCTCTCTCTCTCTCTCGCTCTCTCTAACATCTCCTCACACATGCTTATGCTTATACACACTGGATTACAATGTCTTCATTCTATCCACATCACCACAATGTATTGTCTACATTTATAGTTCTTCGCCTCTGTCCTGGCACCCATATGTTGAACATAGGGTTGATTTACAGTACAAAACACACACACACACACACACACACACTGTAATTTACATAGATGCAAACAAGAACGAATATGAATGTAGACACAGACAGACAGACAGACAAGCGCGCACACACACGCACACACACACGCACATGCTCCCTTCTGCCAAAATAACAAACGATAGCAAGTTAATCCTAGACAAAACTAAACCAAATGTTGCCTCTGCTATTGAAACGGCGCTATTTCATCCAGAAGTCTTGTTGTTGGTGAGAATCCATGTTAGGTTTGTTTTTTCACTTGTATTTGATTTGTGAACAGTACCAGTACTTTTCTTTCCTACATTAGTACTCTGGTCAACGCTGACCTCTAGTGGCCGTTCCCGATACAACAGCAACAATGGTCACGGGTCCAGAAAGGAGGAGTTGCTCCTGTGGGTGTGGCAGCAGGGATGAATTACAGCTTTGCTACTGCAGCTTTAAATAAAAAAACTTCATCAACAAATACAATGAGCAGCCTTGTGGTAAAATAATTAAAAATGTCTTCTCTTCATCAGTCCTCATCGCCCTGCCTCTCCCTCTCTGTCTCTCTCCCCCCCCCCCCCCCCCCCCCCCCCTCTCTCGCTCACCCCTCTCACTCACACACACACACACACACACACACACACACACACACACGCATGCACGCACGCACACACACGGATTATACAGATTACATGTCATGTTTTTATATTATTATTAGAATTATCTTATTTCTAATAAATATCTTTCATTATCCTTTAATCATGTGTGGACTATCGTCTTTGTTGCGCTCACTGAGCCTGGTTGTAACAACATTCTCTCTCTCTCTCTCTCTCTCTCTCTCTGTGTCTCTCTCAGGTGGGAAGCTCAGTCTCCAACCTGAACATGAACCTCTACGCCACCAAGAAGACGGCAGCAGAGGGCATGCTGGACATCGCTCTGTTCCTGGCCAACATCACACACATGAAGACCGTCATCGAGCAGGGAGCCGGCTTCAGGTGTGTGTGTGTGTGTGTGTGTGTGTGTGTGTCTTCAGATGGCTTAACATCCACTCTCCATATGACTCTGTGGTTATCTTAACTCTGTACTGTGTGGCAAACCCTTTCATTCAGGGTCCAATAATCCACAGGGTGGAGCCTGGATATGGGCTTCTGTGGTTTATTGCACCAAAAGAAGGGAATATTCATTAATATTACGATATACTGTATATTCCTCATATAGTCGTCCTGTGTGTGCGTCTGCTCCATACACTATGGCTTCGTATACTCACAGCGTCTTCCTCTCGTCCCGAAGGTACTACATCGCGGTGCTCACCCTCATCTCCTTCTCGCTGGCTCTTCAGATCGTGGCCGGGGTGCTGATCATCATCATCGGTGAGCCAATCACATCGCGGCATAGACCCGTTTAGACCCTCCTCCAAATAGAATCACTCATGTTGTTAACCAATGAACTAACACAATAATACACAGATTTTTTGGGAGGGAAGTGAAATGACAAATGGATTCAAATATTATTCACTTTGGTTGAATTTGAGTGAAATTGATCTCATGAGCTACAAGAAAACAAACAGGTTGAAGTGTTTGGACCATCAAACAGGAAAGCATGTTTTTGTTTGGTTTGGTTTGTTATTTTTGGTGTGTGTGTGTGTGTGTGTACATATGTATGTGTGTCTGTACATATGTGTATGTGTGTGTGTGTGTGTGTGTGTGTGTGTGTGTGTACATATGTATGTGTGTGCGTGTGTGCGTGTGTGTGTGTGCGCGCGCGCGCGTGTGTTGCAGCTCGCCGGGACGTCAGCCAGGAGTCCAACCAGAGGAGTCTGAACAGCCTGAATAATATCACAACCATCATTATCTTCTTCATCTTCATTACCAACATCTTCATCACTGTCTTTGGCATGGAGCGAACTGGCCTGTTTCCCAGAATGCATTTCTAACGTAGCGAGTCAGAGGTTCTAGCGCAGGTCATTATTTAGGTTCCATCGGGAAATATGATATTTATACACACTCCTCCTAATGTGTGCGCATGGTTCAAACAAACACAAATAACTACAAATAAATCTTACAAAGCATCAACAGGCGAGTGTGTGTGTGTGTTACTACTACTGTACTACTCCATGTCCTAACATACTACATCCTCTGGTCTGCTGTCCCTGTGGGTCTTGGGAGTGTGAATGGGCTGAGTCCAGGATATGTGTGTTGATCGGAGTGTGTGTGTGTGTGTGTGTGTGAATGCGTGGGTATATATTTGTGGATGTGTGGGTATATGTGTGTGTGTGTGTGTGTGTGTGTGTGTGCATGTTTGGATGTGTGTGTTTGTGTATATATGTGTTTGTGTGAATACGTGGGTATATCTTTGTGTGCATGCATGGATGTGTGTGTGTCTTTGAATGCGTGGTGTGTGTGTGTGTGTGTGTGTTCAGGTCGCTTAGAGCACACCTGCCTCCCCTCTTGGCGGCGACTTTTGATCTTCCTCAACAACTTGATCACCGGCATCATCTTCGTCACCTTCATCATCAACATTGTCCTGGCGGCGTTCGGCACGCAACGCAGCTGCTTACTGCAGTGGATGTTTCAGCGCCTGTTCCTAAAATGAACGTTAAAACACATATTAAACAAAAACACACACACACACACACACATACACACACATGAAGTCATGAACAAGTGATAATGTCGACAAAAAAAATGTCTTCCTTATCTATCTGTTATTACTCAAGGAAGACTGTGGGGAAAACTTCATATATTCAAATATATTTAAATGTAAATACATTTATTTTTACTGTCATATCATATCAACATATTAAACGTGGATCATCATAGGTCACAGAGGATGGAGGGTGTGTGTGTGTGTGTGTGTGTGTGTGTGTGTGAGTGTGCGTGTGTGTAACGTTTGCATGCCTGCTGATTGATTGTTTGCGTGCATGCACTGTGTGTGCGTACCAAATGTGTGTGTGTTTACACTGTACATGTGTGCATGTGTACGTCTGCAAAAACTGTATGTGTGTGTTTGAAATGTGTGCATCTGCGTCTGTGTGGGTATGTATGTGTGTGTTTGTGTGTGTTTGTGTTTGTGTGTGTGTGTGTGTGTGTGTCATAGCCCGCAGAGACCTGAACGTGACGTCCAATCAGAAACGACTGGAATATCTGAACAATCTTGCCACCGGCATCATCTTCGTTACCACGGTGATAAACGTCTTTATCAGCTTCTTTGGATCCAAGAGGACCGGCTTCTTCCGCTGGCTCCTGGCCAGGCTGCACTTCTGACACACACACACACACACACACACACACACACACACACACACACATGCAC
>JAOPHQ010005434.1:117500-185000 GCA_030340625.1 Merluccius polli
GGAGACTGGTCGTCCCCCTCCTCACCCCCACCACCCGTCCCCCTCGTCTCCCCCCCCCCCCCCCCCACACACACACACACACCTACCTCCCCCCTGGTGGGGGAGTCATGCTGTGTTTCTGCGTGGAGGTGGTGATATATACGTGAGGAGGAGGAGGAGTAGGAGGACACTTGACTCTTACCAGGAGAAGGGGGGGGGGGGGGGGGGAGATGTCTCAGTATCGCGAGATGTGTGATTTTCTTCTTTTTGGTTTGTTACCACCACCACCATAATAATAATAACAAGCATAATACTAATAATACTACTACTACTAATAATCATCATAATAATCATAATAATCATAATACTACTACTACTAATAATAACCACAATAATAATAACAATCATAATCATAATCACCATAGTCATAATACTACTACTACTAATAATAATAATAATAACCATGATAATAATAATAATCAGAATCAGAATCATAACAATAATCAGAATTATAATAATAATAATAATATATAATAACTATGGCAGATAATAATGTTGCTTATTGCCTCTTGACCGGTTGTGTAGGTCAGACCACCATGTGACAACTTTTTAAGCATGAGGGGACCGACCCGACCTGACCACCCGAGGACATGTTATATTACCCCCCCCCCCCCTCGCCTAAAATAACTTCATTTCCCAAAAATGTGTGTGTGTGTTTGTGTGTGTGTGTGTGTGTGGGGGGGGGGGGGCTTCTTACGAAAGTGCTGTCAATGTTGCACGTCCGCCCACCAGCTGACTTTACCTACAAGTGAACTACTTCTCAGCGTCGTTTGTTTCAACGGTATCCCTTCTGCAGCTGGTCCTGGTCCAGGTCCCAGGGAGTGGGACGGACGGATGGGAAACGGGGCACATTTGTTGATGAACACATGATGGTGTTGCAATTGCGGCATTATTATTATTATAATTATTATTTATCCATCCATCCATCCATCCATCTTCTTCCGCTTATCCGGGGTCGGGTCGCGGGGGCAGCAGCCTAAGCAGGGAAGCCCAGACTTCCCTTTCCCCAGCTACTTTGGCCAGCTCTTCCTGGGGGATCCCGAGGCGTTCCCAGGCCAGCCGAGAGACATAGTCTCTCCAGCGTGTCCTGGGTCTTCCCCGGGGTCTCCTACCAGTGGGACGTGCCCTGAACACCTCACCAGGGAGGCGTCCGGGAGGCATCCTAACTAGATGCCCGAGCCACCTCATCTGGCTCCTCTCAACGCGGAGGAGTAGCGGGTCTACTCCGAGCTCCTCCCGGATGACCGAGCTTCTCACCCTATCTCTAAGGGAGAGCCCAGCCACCCTGCGGAGGAAGCTCATTTCGGCCGCTTGTACTCGCGATCTCGTTCTTTCGGTCATTACCCAAAGCTCATGACCATAGGTGAGGGCAGGAACGTAGATCGACTGGTAAATCGAGAGCTTTGCCTTTCGGCTCAGCTCCCTCTTCACCACGACGGATCCGTGCAGAGTCCGCATTACTGCAGACGCCGCACCGATCCGCCTGTCGATCTCCCGCTCCATCCTCCCCTCACTCGTGAACAAGACCCTGAGGTACTTGAACTCCTCCACTTGGGGCAGGATCTCATCGCCGACCCGGAGGGTGCACTCCACCCTTTTCCGGTTGAGGACCATGGACTCGGACTTGGAGGTGCTGATTCTCATCCCGACCGCTTCACACTCGGCTGCGAACCTGTCCAGCGAGAGTTGGAGGTCACGGTCTGATGAAGCCATCAGGACCACATCATCCGCAAAAAGCAGAGACCCAATCCTGAGGTCACCAAACCGGACCCCCTCAACGCCCTGGCTGTGCCTAGAAATCCTGTCCATAAAAATTATGAACAGGATCGGTGACAAAGGGCAGCCCTGGCGGAGTCCAACCCTCACTGGAAACAAGTCCGACTTATTACCGGCAATGCGGACCAAGCTCTGACACCGGTCATACAGGGAACGGACAGCCCGTATTAGGGGGTCCGATACCCCATACTCCCGGAGAACCCCCCACAGGACTCCCCGAGGGACACGGTCGAATGCCTTCTCCAAGTCCACAAAGCACATGTGGACTGGTTGGGCAAACTCCCATGCACCCTCAAGGATCCTGCAGAGGGTGTAGAGCTGGTCCACTGTTCCACGGCCTGGACGAAAACCACATTGCTCCTCCTGAATCCGAGGTTCGACTATCCGACGGACCCTCCTCTCCAGCACCCCTGAATAGACCTTACCAGGGAGGCTGAGGAGTGTGATCCCCCTGTAGTTGGAACACACCCTCCGGTCCCCCTTCTTAAAAAGAGGGACCACCACCCCAGTCTGCCAATCCAGGGGCACTGCCCCCGATGTCCACGCGATGCTGCAGAGTCGTGTCAACCAAGACAGCCCCACAACATCCAGGGCCTTAAGGAACTCCGGGCGGACCTCATCCACCCCCGGGGCCCTGCCACCGAGGAGCTTCCTAACCACCTCGGCAACCTCAGCCCCAGAGATAGGAGGGCCCACACCCGAGTCCCCAGGCCCTGCTTCCTTACCGGAAGGCGTGTCGGTGGGATTGAGGAGGTCTTCGAAGTATTCCTTCCACCGATCCACAACGTCCCGAGTCGAGGTCAGCAGCGCACCGTCTCCACCATACACAGTGTTGACGATGCACTGCTTCCCCCTCCTGAGACGCCGGATGGTGGTCCAGAACCTCTTCGAAGCCGTCCGGAAGTCGTTCTCCATGGCCTCACCGAACTCCTCCCATGTCCGGGTTTTTGCCTCGGTAACCGCCACAGCTGCGCTCCGCTTGGCCTGCCGGTACCTGCCTGCTGCCTCCGGAGTCCCACAGGCCAAAAAGGTCCTATAGGACTCCTTCTTCAGTTTGACGGCATCCCTCACCGCTGGTGTCCACCAGCGGGTTCGGGAATTGCCGCCACGGCAGGCACCGACCACCTTGCGGCCACAGCTCTGGTCGGCCGCCTTAACAATGGAGGCACGGAACATGGCCCACTCGGACTCAATGTCCCCCGCCTCCCCCGGTACATGGTCAAAGCTCTCCCGGAGGTGGGAGTTGAAGCTCTCTCTGACAGGAGACTCTGCCAGACGTTCCCAGCAGACCCTCACGATACGTTTGGGTCTGCCAGGTCTGACCGGCATTCTCCCCCACCATCGCAGCCAACTCACCACCAGGTGGTGATCAGTTGACAGCTCCGCCCCTCTCTTCGCCCGAGTGTCCAAGACATGCGGCCGCAAGTCCGACGACACGACTACAAAGTCGATCATCGAACTGCGGCCTAGGGTGTCCTGGTGCCAAGTGCACATATGGACACCCTTATGCTTGAACATGGTGTTCGTTATGGACAATCCGTGACGAGCACAGAAGTCCAATAACTGAACACCACTCGGGTTCAGATCGGGGGGGCCGTTCCTCCCAATCACACCCCTCCAGGTCTCACTGTCGCTGCCAACGTGAGCGTTGAAGTCCCCCAGCAGAATGAGGGAATCCCCAGAGGGAGCACTTTCCAGCACCCCTTCCAAGGAGTCCAAAAAGGGTGGATACTCTGAACTACTGTTTGGACCATAGGCACAAACAACAGTCAGGATCCGTTCCCCCACCCGAAGGCGGAGGGAGGCTACCCTCTCGTCTACCGGGGTAAACTCCAACATACTGGCACCAAGCCGGGGGGCAATAAGTATTGCCACCCCTGCCCGGCGCCTCTCACCAGTGGCAACTCCAGAGTGGAAGAGAGTCCAACCCCTCTCGAGAAGACTGGTTCCAGAGCCCTTGCTATGCGTCGAGGTGAGGCCGACTATATCTAGCCGGAACTTCTCAACCTCGCGCACCAGCTCAGGCTCCTTCCCCACCAGAGAGGTGACGTTCCACGTCCCTAGAGCTAGCTTCTGCAGCCGAGGATCGGACCGCCAAGGTCCCCGCCTTCGGCCGCCGCCCAGCTCGCACTGCACCCGACCCCTTTGGCCCCTCCTGCTGGTGGTGAGCCGGCGGGAAGGGGGTCCCACGTCATCCTTTCGGGCTGTGCCCGGCCGGGCCCCGTGGGTGTAGGCCCGGCCACCAGGCGCTCGCCGCCGAGCCCCACCCCCAGGCCTGGCTCCAGGGGGAGGCCCCGGTGACCCACGTCCGGGCGAGGGACACGCAAGACCATTTATTGTTTTCTTCATAAGGGGTCTTCTGAGCTACCCTTTGTCTGGCCCCTCCCCCCGGACCTGTTTGCCATGGGTGACCCTACCAGGGGCATAAAAGCCCCCGACAACGGAGCTCCTGGGGTCATTGGGACACGCAAACCCCTCCACCACGGTAAGGTAGTAGCTCAGGGAGGGGTAATTATTATTTATAATAATAATAATAATAATAATAATTATTATTATTATTATTATTATTATTTGGGATCGTTATATATAGATACATATATATATATATATACTATATATAGGCCTATATACATGTATATTTCCTCGAAAACATCATAAGTAACATGTCCAGGATTATTTACACAGTGACACGAACCAAAATGACCATATTAGTAGTACTAGTAGTAGTAGTACTATTATCAGCACTTCTCCTCCCCCAGTAGCTCTGGTATGATTGTGTTGAAAAGTGTGTGACTTTTTTCACTTGCATTACCTGCTGCATGCTATAAAATGCGTTTTATGGCTTGTTAGTTTTCCTAATTGTTGCGCGTAATCTTTACCATATTTGCTATGCAGGCAGTAGTCTGGTGTGTGGCAAGACTGTGTGTGTGAGTGAGTGCGAGTGTGTATTGTGGCCTTGTCTATTCAGATTGTTTATGGATGTGTGCGCATGGGTGTGTGTGTGTGTGTGTTTGCATCTGTCTTTTGTTTGCACAACCTGCTTCTCAGATTAATTTCCTGTGGCCGACAATAAACCAGAGCTGATGGTATCTCCTGCCTTATCAGCTGCGCTGTTTTGCAGTGTCTGAGCAATATAATGTGTCTTATCAGTAGTAGGCGAACTGCCAGGGAGGGGTAGAAGAGTGAAGCAGTAGCTGTTGCTTGATCCGCTGTAAACTGAAATCAGGATCTACTGCTGCACGCACAATTGTCTGTGAATCAATCCAATTAGCAAATTCCAAGTAGCACACAGCGATAATCGGTCCATTTTTCCCATGCCAAATAAAGCTGTTGTGTCACATTAATTGCATTACATTCAAGTCGTCTGTAGATCGTCATCCAATGGGCTGCGACACTACTATTCAAAATCTCACATTCGCACTCGCAAAAGTCTCAATAAGTGTTAAATAATTGTCAAATAATAATAATTTAATAATAATCAGGGACATCTTTTTTGTATTATGCAATGTATAAAGTATGAGGCCATAATCCTGCACTATATCTTTTTCACTGCAGCTACCATTCCTCGTCTTGGATAATGTTATTTCTGCCCACCAGGAAGTTAATTCACTACCAGCTATCCCTGGAATGAGGGATCGCTCTCCTTCCTATGGTTTCTTCCTTTCCCCTGCTGTGTTTTAACTTGCCATTTTGTGGGTTTTAGGGTTAGGGGGGGGTGTCTTCTTATGTGAGCCTGTAAAGCGTGTTTAAGGCTGCAATTGTGATACAGGGGAGGGCTGAACAAAATGAACTTCAGCGTGTTTTTCCAGTAGGTTTTATAAGCTAGGATGCCTGGCTGAATGAGGAACTGTTCCTATTTGTGATCCTGTGAGACCAGGCAACGAAGAATAGGGAGTCTTTGGAGAGAGGAACAGAGAGGACTGAAATTAATTGTTTTAAATCCATCCGACTACGGCTGCAACTAACAATTATTTTCATAGTCGCTCTCAAAGTTGCTTGCTTTATCTGACAAGCAGCCAAGAAAAACTAAAGTATCCATTTTATAATGATCCATGAACCAAACATTTGAATATTTGAAGCATCAAGCAGCAAATGTTTGGTATTTGTACATTGATAAATGACCTAAACGACTAATCTATTATAGAAATGTGATTCATTTTCTGTTGATCGACTAATCGATGAATTGACTAATCGTTACAGGCCCTGTATCTCTCTGACACAAAACATCATATTTGACATATTATGACAGTGCACATGATACATCACCAAAGCTATTAGCTATAGCTTCTGATTATATTTAATGAACTTTCTTTGGATGGATTATTATGGGGACTGAGGAGAACTGGAGTGTGTGAGTGTGTTTGTCAGGCAGAGGGAAATATTTACATAAAGACTGGAGAGTAGGCGGCATTCAGAGCACAGCGAGTGAGAGATGCCAGAGTGTGTGCCAGAACGCATCGATTCATTGATAACCTTTTCTTTCATTTACTGTTCGTCAACAACTGTAGTTACTGTTAAAAGGTTGGGAAATGCAAATGTGACTCAACATGTGCTCCCTTTTTGTAGTTTCAGAAATGCAATTATTCATCTGGCCTTTCTTTCAAATCATTATAAAAGGAATATGTTGCTTGACAAAAGGAAGTAGATTTACTCACCTTAGATTACTTAGGGTGGTCATTTGCCATAATTTAAGACATTGTATAAACTAAATTATCATTTATTATTGTCTGTCATTATTATCTATTCCAGACTCAATGATTCACTGAAAATGAAGATAGTTTTTGGCTGTAGCCCGAATATACTATGCATGTTTTTTTCCAAAAACTTTGATATGTCAGAATGTGTTCAAGCCTAAGACCATGTTGTGTTTCTGTGTTTTACTGCAACTTGTTGCCACTAGAGAATCAACAGATTTAGCAGGAAGGTACGTGGACGTGGTCTCTCTAAACCGGGTGCTGCTGGTTGGACCACACAGTGATGATGCTGGCAGTCTTCCAGTGTGTAGGTTCTCGGTCTCTGTTTGATCCCAGGTGTGACCACCCTCTCTCTGGCTGTGTCCCAAACGAAAGGCGGCTGCCTGCTGCCTTGCTATCTAGCGGAGGCAGCATCCCTTTGCAGGCAGTGTTTCTGTATGAAGTTGCCTGTAAAAAGCATCTGGATTGAGACAGACTTCCAAGGCAGCGATGCGTCACAACGTCATGGTGTCGTAAAAATACCGACAGTTGACGTCCATCAGTTGCAACGGTTATACTACCACCTGTCGTCATTGCAAAAGTGAAGAGAAATAAATAAATAAGCATTATACATTTAAATAGACAAGCAAACAATGGTAGCAAACAATTTTGAGGTTAAAAAAGTAGGTATAACATTTGTATGCAAACTCGGGGCTGTTGCTCACCATTGCTTTTCTTGTTGTCGGAGTGGTGGAGCGGGCGCACAGGATTGTGGGATATCTGGACCAACGAAGGATGCGTCTATGCCGCCTTCAAAACCTGCCTAGTCGGAGGCACCTCAGCAGGCAGCATTTCTTGTAAATATTCTTGACATGACTTGACGCCTCCCTGCCTCTGAATGCTGCCTGATTAGGCAGCATTTCAGACGTTTGGGACACAGTGCTCCTGTTGTTTGCCAATCTGTGCAGGGAGCCAGTGGGTGGAGCTGAGGGGTCGTCAGCTGATGTGGTGTACCTGTGCAGGTTTGGCTTGCAGGCTGTACAAGGTGAACCACATCAGCCAGTGTTCCTTACATGTTATGTTCTTATATTATTCTTATCGTATTTCTGATAAAGTATCTTACTTTAATTTTGTGTGGACTCTCGCTAACGGAGCCTGCAGGTAGTAACACATGTCAGCAGGTATTATTACAGGTGAGGCGACCAGCGCTTGCTGACAGAGTTGCAGTTTAACACTGGCTTCTAATTACGCTAGTTATTTAAGGAGATAATGGACGTGTATGATTACAGTGTTAAAAATAATGTATTAGCTGGGTGGAAATCGCAGTTTACTGTTTACTGTGTGTGTATGTGTGTGTGTGTGTGTGCGCGTGTGCGTGTGTGTGGTGTAATTGTGTGTGCGTGCAACAGTCATATGCTAGTTGTGTGCCAGAACTCATGATCCAAACTGCGTCAGACGTGGGTGTGCGTGTCTTTTTTTGTTTCTATTTCGGCAAAATTAACCTCTATTCATATTCTTCCTACTGAGGAAAATAACCAGCAGGCTGTTGCTGTGAGCAGGCGGCATTTTTTTTTGGAACTATATATTTTATCAACACTTTCTTTACACAGCATGGTGTGTATTGGTAGTACAATATAGTCAAATTGTCAAAATGACAGCCAGTATTAATAAAGGTTACACTTTTGAGGCTGTGGGTGACATAACTTTCGTGTAGTAACAGGGTAAAAGCTGACGTTATTATTGTTTTCATTTATGTATGCCATATGGTGCTACTATGGTCAATGTATGGTTATTCTTTCCTTAGCATTGTGAGCTACACCTGGGGTTAACATGCTATGGGTAGCACCATGTTGTATATACAGTATATATTACATTGAAGATATTGGAATTTGATTATCTTGCTTTTTTGATGATTTACTGATCTATCATAGTGTTAGCCACAAAGACTAATCATTTTGACACACAAAATGTATATAGTATTGATAATATCGGCCAGCGCTGGTTGAATTCAACTGTTTCATACAGCACTTAAGCAGCCATGATGCGAACATACACACAGCTATGACGTCATAGCAGTACGAGTGTGAGTCCTCTCATTAATGAAAGTTAGCTCCTCTCCTCTGGGTCAATCCAATGCTTAGTAAACAGAGGCTAGTGCTATGGTTCCTCTGAGTCTTGCCCATTAGAAATTGGGGCATTTGGGGGTGGGGGGGGGGGGGGGGAGTGGCTGAACAGCATTGACATTAAATACAGGTCAGCGACCAGAGAGGCAAGCTGGCTGTCTCCTCTGCTTCTCTCTCTCTGTCTCTCTCTGTCTCTCTCTCTCTCTTTCTGGGTCCGCTGTCACGTATTGCTGGCAAATGGAGCAGTAGATATCTGTGCCTGTTTTTTTTTTTTTTTACTGGCATGATCACTCATGGCCACTGGGCAGATGTGCACCCAGCTGTGTGGGTGTGTGTTACTGTTCCCGTCATGTCTAATATATCTTTGTTTATTAACAAAGATATTTGGTGTGTGTGTGTGTGTGTGTGTGTGTTAAATGTAGGGTGTTTTCTGCGTTGTGCCCAGGTGTGTGTTTCTTGCCTGAGGGACTAGAGTGCAGATGGTGTATGCGTGTGGGTGCATGTGTGCGCGTGGCTGTAACCGAATCGCGGCCACCCTCGCCTCCTTGACCAAAATCTGTACTGAACAGATTGTCCAGAGTAGCCAGCACAGTACAGGGAGAACTTAAGTAGAGTGGTCAGTACAGTACATAGAGCTCTAGTAGAGTAGTCAGTACATAGAGCTCTAGTAGAGTAGTCAGTACAGTACATAGAGCTCTAGTAGAGTAGTCAGTACAGTACATAGAGCTCTAGTACAGTAGTCAGTACATAGAGCTATACTGGAGTAGTCAGTACAGTACATAGAGCTCCAGTAGAGTAGTCAGTACAGTACATTGAGCTCTAGTAGAGTAGTCAGTACATAGAGCTCTAGTAGAGTAGTCAGTACAGTACATAAAGTTCTAGTAGAGTAGTCAGTACAGTACATAAAGCTCTAGTAGAGTAGTCAGTCCAGTACTATAAAGCTCTAGTAGAGTAGTCAGTACAGTACATAGAGCTCTAGTAGAGTAGTCAGTACAGTACATAGAGCTCTAGTAGAGTAGTCAGTACAGTACGTAAAGTTCTAGTAGAGTAGTCAGTACATAGAGCTCTAGTAGAGTAGTCAGTACAGTACATAGAGCTCTAGTAGAGTAGTCAGTACATAGAGCTCTAGTAGAGTAGTCAGTACAGTACATAGAGCTCTAGTAGAGTAGTCAGTGCATAGAGCTCTAGCAGAGTAGTCAGTACAGTACATAGAGCTAGTAGAGTAGTCAGTACAGTACATAGAGCTCTAGTAGAGTAGTCAGTACAGTACATAGAGCTCTAGTGGAGTAGTCAGTACAGTACATAGAGCTCTAGTAGAGTAGTCAGTACAGTACATAGAGCTAGTAGAGTAGTCAGTACAGTACATAGAGCTCTAGTAGAGTAGTCAGTACAGTACATAGAGCTCTAGTGGAGTAGTCAGTACAGTACATAGAGCTCTAGTAGAGTAGTCAGTACCCTACAGAGAGAAATATTCTCTCAAAATCCTACAAATATGGATTAGCTATAAGCAGGAGGACTGAATTATATTACAAAGAAAACAAATGTGGGTGCTGCTATTGTTTCATTGTAGATAATTTAAAAAAATGGTATTTGAGCTGCAATATCAGAAATAAGCCCCAAAGATTATTATTCCTGGCTTATTCGTTATTTGTGTTGTGTGTTGCTTGGATGTTTGTTGAACATCTCAAATGCCCATTGACCTGGGGGTGACCCAGAGTCAGAGTATCTGACTGTCTCACTACTAGACCACTGTGACTGAAGTGCTACCTAATAGGAATCAGTGCCTTTGTCTAACCTACATACAGCGTATTGCATGTCTTCATTCCACTTTCACTTTGTTATAAAGGCATTAGGCCTCTATGCTATGATGCTTCAAGCACATTTTTGCACAATTACATCATCTTACGGTCCAATCCGGCTCCACTCTCTGATCACCGACATAGAAATAGACTGAGCGCATGAGTTTTGTTTTGTTTGCAATCAAAAACTAATTTGTCAGCCCCAATCCTGTCTCCTATAGAGCACAGCTTTCATGCCATCCACGCTGTCTCTGTTTGTATTGAATAACATTACATTCGATTTCCCTTTTTAGCCGTGAGCTTTAGCCTAATATAGAAGGATTTTTTAATAGAAGAACCTGGCAGGAATTAGTGTGAGTAAGCAATGTGTTGCTCACTGTTTATTAAATATTTTATTAAGCATAAAACGCTTTGGACAGAAGATTAACATTACATGATTAGTTTAAGGAGTACTATATCGAGCATATTGGCAGATTTTTATCACAGAGCACAGACTCCAGTAGACACCAGCACAGGAATAACCGTAGGCCTAAAATACATTTCTCACACAGACAAACAGCTTATTCATTTCTTTTAGGAAAGTTTTGCTGGCAAGTCAAATTAAGCCATTTATCACCAACCAATCCCACATCGGTTTGCTCCTATGTCCCGCCCTATTGCTGACTCCTTACTGGTGTAAAAACCAAGGCGGGTTGCTGCCAGTCATGACCTACATAAATCATTTGAAGGGGGCTACGAGAGACAGCAGAGTGAGGGGAGTAGAAAAAGAAAATGACAGCAGGAACAGAGAGAACATGATGTAGTGGTGAGTTTGGGGAAGATGGAGATGCCTGTTTTCCAGGCATTGGAGCTGGGAGTGTCATGATTTGATTTGACTTTCGACTTTCAGGTCATGATTCAATTTGATTTTCGATTTAAACATTTCCTTTTTTCAGTGCTCACGTCTATGCCATTGTTGGACTATTGAGTCTTGATTGGTAAAGATCAACAGATCATTGGTTTTATTCCCTGACAACTGTTATTTACATTTTCATTTGTTAAAAGATTGGCGAGATGGTATTTGTGATATAACCATATTTCTTTAGGAATATACCGAGGAATATGATTAAATAATTTGTTTAAAATATAACAAAAATGTATTTCACCAAATTTGGAACAACAAACTGTTAAACACAAAAACAAAAAGAAGAGCCACTAGATGACATGGGCACCCCACAATCCATGTTTTAATCCCTGCAAAATATTAGTTTTGGACAGAAGGTATTTTATTTACTGCTTTTCATTTTGTTTAAAGGTTAGCACGCTTGTCCAGTAAAGTATGTGTGTAATGTTGCGGTTTCATATGCAGGTATTTGGTTTGCATTGTGCATCTTTTGCTGAAACAGGCCAGAAATAGACCCATACTGTACATTTTAAAAACAAGAAACTCGCCTCAGTGCTATTTTAATACATTCACAGCTTGCCAATGTTTTGACCAAATGACCAAACCGCTAAAGAAGTACTCAACAGCCTTTAATTCTTGAATATACTTAAATAATCCTAAAATGAACTTTCTCTTTTCCCCATTCCAGGTGATCACATCATCCCAGATGAACTATTCATCCACTATTGCCCCAGTCCCACTATCAACTCCTGGAGGAACATTGGCCTCTGCAGCAACAATAGCCCACTGATGACTTGATCAATGGATTACAGTGACGACAACAGAGAGACCTTTCTACCAACTGTCAGAGTTATAAGTTCACATCAGAGAAGACAATGATGGACATGACCTTTCTATCAGGCTCATCCCAGAGGACGATTTGAGGTCTTAAGTTAATCTCTACTTGGTGGTGTTGCATTGGTAGTTTAACAGACAGACTTGTCATGAATCAATGATTGCCTGAAGGTCAGAATACCTTTTATTATTTTTCCACCGTTTTTCTGGTCGCCTCCTAGCTTGCTGGGCTCCAGACGAACTCCGACAATCAAGCGTGTTTTTTGCCTTTTTAAAAGTGTTTTTTCTCGATTTCTGTTTCCACGGAAACAAACTTAACTTAACACTAAAACCTTTTCACATCCCCAAGGACGTTTTCTTTATACCGGGAACAAACAACCCTAACCACCGCCCCCCACTTGTCTGAATCTCATTGCTACGTACCACTCAACATGTACGGCAGCGCGCGCTCCATCTCCAAGCTGGAGGTCGTCGGCTCCAACGGCAATGGCTCAGCATCCGGCAGCCCCGGCCGCTCGCCTCGCCTCCCCCGCTCGCCGCGCCCCGGCCACCGCCGCAACGGCAGCAGCAGCAGCTCCAGCGGCAGCGGCCTCGCCGGCTCCTGTAAAACCCTGTCCATGGAGAACATACAGTCGCTGAACGCCGCCTACGCCACGTCCGGACCCATGTACTTCACCGACGGCTGCGACGACCCCGTGGGCCTCGGCGCCAGCATGGGCACCGGGTTGAACCCCGCCCTGCCCAAGAGCACCATGACCCTGGGCAGGGCGGCGGCGAGGGTGCCTTACGGCGTCCGTGGAGCCCTCATGGGGAGCAGTCCCAACATCAACAGCGGGGGGGGCGTCCCCAGTGATGCGATAGCGTTCTGCGGGGAGATCCAGGGACAGTCCTCCCAGGTTGCCACGGTGACTCACTCCGCAAGACAGGTATGACGGACTGTTTGCCACGTCCATTGTGAAATGGACTCAACTGTCCCTTGAGTATATTAAAATGAATCTGCATTGAATTGCCCAAGATGGCAAGCTAAATCGACCACCATGGGGGGCAGGACGGTGTAGTGGCAGGCTAGAGACAGATGCCTCACTTACCTGCGCCTAATTTGCTTTGGGTAAAAGCACGGTCCAAAATGAACACCTGCCACCAGCCATTGGCTGATAGATTTGACATTGGCAGGTAAAACATTCAGGGTTACATATTAAAACAATTGCTTGGCTGGTAGATATTTCTATTCTGGCAGGTAAAAAGACTAAATTGTTAAAAAGTTAATTTTGGACCCTGGTTAAAAGTGTCTGCTGAATGACTAAATAGTAAATCCACATTCCACCCCCTGTTTAAATGTTCAGCCCAAAGGATATTAAATGTTTTCTACTAGGATGTGTCATTTGGGAATTCATATTCCCAGCGTTAACATTGATATCTCCAAGCAGCCTTTGTTTACACAATGGCGAGACATTTTGGTCGTTTGAGTGTATTTATGTGTTTTAGCATTATGTAGGTTAACTGTGGTGGAGCATTATCTCCGCAAACCTGCACAGTCAAGTGTTGAGGAATAAATGAGGTCACCTCTTACCTCTTAGCTCATGCAGTAATTCATAAAGTCATAACAGGAACAGACCACTTCCTGAATTTGTATGAGCCGGGCATGGATTAAGGATAACATTGGCGAAGTAAACATTATTGTTTACCTCTAGGCTTCGAGACTATTTCAGTTGAGTTTCCACTGTAATTATGAGCGTTGAGCTGGCATTTACAGCATGCCAGTTATGTGTGTGTTTTTAAGTTACTACTTCTTGCAGTCAACTTGTAACCTACTGTGTGTGTGTGTGTGTGTGTGTGTGTGTGTGTGTGTGTGTGTGTGTGTGTGAGACCAGGTGCGTGAAGGTGTGATGTCAGACCCCCAGACACAGCTGAGGGAAGTGCTTAGAGAGAACGAGCTCCTACGAAGAGAGGTGAACGCAGACACACACACACACACACACACATATGTGCGTGTTTGTGAAACTCAACTAAAACTAATATTAAAAGTGCCATTTACACATTTTCATTTTCTGAATTTTGATATTGTAGCATGGCTGAAACAGAAACGCAACCTCTCCTCCTACACATACTTATCGTGTGTGTGTGTGTGTGTGTGTGTGTTGTCTTGTAGCTGGAAGCCAAAGAGTCTAAGCTGAGCTCCTCCATGAACTCCATCAAGACGTTCTGGAGCCCCGAGCTGAAGAAGGAGAGGGCCCTGCGGAAGGACGAGGCCACAAAGATGGCCGTCTGGAAGGAGCAGTACCGGGTGGTGCAGGACGAAACACAGGTAGGAACTCTGTCTGTCTGGCTGTCTGTCTGTTAGGGATGGGAATCGGCAGGCACCTCACAATACAATATTACAAAGATTTTTGAGTGCCGATCCGGTCTGGCCGTCTGTCCGTCTGTCTGAAGTACAGAAACTCATTGTGCTCAGCCACAGTAGGTCTGTGTGAGTGGTGATAGATATTTGGTGGATTTTTGTTTTTCTGTGTACCACATTGGTAGAATCACTCGGTGTGCATTTCTGTGTACGCTTCCACTTTGCATTGTTCCTTTGTGTCGAAACACAATCGCATTTTCCATTTTCATGCTAAACTAATCGGTGGCTGTGGTGTGAGCAGCCGCATCAAAGTTGAACCACATGCTGCATATAAAATACATTTTGTACTCAGGAGTAGTCTAAAATGGATGTGTTTTTTGACAGTGAAGTATTGTTACACTAGCTATGCTCTCCCATCTTGCCTAACAGTTAACTTTGGGACATGTGGCTTGCTATGTTAAGAGTGTAGTTACTGACCCCGGTCTGGAACCACGGTTCTGTTCTGGTGGACGGGTCTTGTTGTGGAACACAATCGGGCTTCTCGGCTCGGCTTCGCCAGCTGTACTCTGGTTCTGGAGCCATCTGGCCCGGGCGGAGATGGGCTGGCAGGAGAATCATCCAAAAGATGACACACTCAAGCACACACATACTCACACATAGACGCATACACAGATTCAAACAAACACACACACTCATAGACGCACACTGGGACACACACACACACACACATAGGCACAAACACGCACACGCACACTCACGCCGTCTCTCTCTGTCTGTCTGTCTGTCTGTCTCTTTCTCTCTCTCTCTCTCTCTCTCTCTCTCTCTCTGTCTCTCTCTCTGGCTCTCTTTCTCTCACACGCACACATCGACACATACGTGCGAATACACACACACATGGCTGGTCAGGTTTTCACAGGGGCTCAGATATATGCGGGAAAACACACACAGACACATTCACACATCCTTGATGAGCACACAATTAGCACATTTTATTCTTATGAATTCTGGGTACATCTCACTTCTCAGTGGAAAAACAATGAAACACTTGATTTTCTTCTTCTGCAAAACCCATAGTTACACACCTAGTGTGTAACCCAAGTCAAGTCATGAGCGAGAATGTGTGTGTGTGTCACAAGCCCAGTCATGAGTGTGTGTGTGTGTGTGTGTGTGTGTGTGTGTGTGTGTGTGTGTGTGTGTACATGCATGCATGCGTGTCACAAGCAGAGTCATGAGAGAGAGTTTGTGTGTGTGTGTGTGTGTGTGTGTGTGTGTGTGTGTGTGTGTGTGTGTCACAAGCCGAGTCATGACAGAGTGTGTGTGTGTGCGTGTGTGCGTGCGTGTGTGAATACCAGAGCTCTTCTAAGAAAGTGAGTTCGCTGACATGTGGGAAAGCATGACACTGACGAACGCCATAATTACAAGTTCATTCACTCTTTAGATTTATAGCGTGTGTGTGTGTGTGTGTGTGTGTGGTGTGCAGTGTGCGTGCGCTCACACGTATGTAGGACAGTAATAGCTTTAAACACACACACACACACACACACACAATGCGACTATCTCTAGCTCTTTACCTATTCCTCTGTCTTCATCTGTATGCTGTGTTCCCTACTTTCTTGACTTCTTCTATTTTTGTCAGGGCTTTGGGGTGGATGACTCAGCCCTCAGTCCCTTTCGTCTCTCTCTGTCTCTGTCTCTGTCTCTCTGTCTCTCTCACTGTGTCTGTCTCTCTCTCTCTCTCTCTGTCTCTCTCTCTGTCTCTCTGTCTCTCTCCCTCTCTGTCTCTATCTGTCTATCTCTGTCTCTGTGTCTCTCTGTCTCTTTGTCTATTTCTGTCTCTGTCTCTGTCTCTCTGTGTCTCTCTGTCTGTTTCTGTCTCTCTGTCTCTGTCTCTGTCTCTCTCTGTCTCTGTCTCGGTCTCTCTCTGCCTCTGTCTCTATCTTTCTCTCTGTCTCTGTCTCTCTGCCTCTGTCTCTATCTTTCTCTCTGTCTCTCTGTTTCTGTATCTATCTGTCTCTCTGTCTCTGTCTCTCTCTCTCTCACTCTCACTCTGCTATCATCTTTGAGTTAGAAATGGAATGTGTTGTGGTGCCTCCTAGTCATTTTTGGCTACACACACACACACACACACACACACACACCGATGCCAGGGCACGCCCCAGCTATAGAATCCAAAAACATTTCTAGACTCCACTCTCCCGTCCTCCCCGCCTTTCCTCTCTCCCTCCCTCCCCCCTTTCCTCTGTCCCTCCCTCCCCCCTTTCCTCTCTCTCTCCCTCTCTCCCTCGCTCCCTCCCTCCCCCCTTTCCTCTCTGCCTCCCTCACATTTTCCCTCTCGCTGCGTTTGTGTAGCGCACCTCCCTCACCTACAACCCTTATTACCTCAATCCCTCTCTCTCTCTCTCGGTTCCTCCCTCCTCCTCCCTCCTCTCAGTGACTTCCCTTCTCCCTCCTTCTCCTTCAAGCAATGGTTTTAGCACATATTGTCCGAGAACAGTTAGTCTGCTGGTGTTGCCTTCCTTATAACCTATGAAATAATAATGGGCTCCTCCATTGCTCTGCTAAGTATACGCCATACCAGCCTGGTAGTCTTTCCCTATAGGTGACGCATGTCTTGAAAGTGATCGACCGCTATAGGGATTTCAGTTTTCTGTTAGCCTTGACAGTGGACTAGTATAAAGACGGTGGAGTATCTGTTGCAGAGTGTACAGACGTGTTATGTGCATCGTCGTTCAATCACCTCATATCCACAGAAATGCTGACAAACGCTGTCAAACACACAAAAAGTCGTAATAATAGTATGAGAATATGAGCCTCGTGCGGCTTAAGCTATTCATTACAGAGATGTGCCGTAATGCTATAATTGGCCGTGGTTAACGTTTAGTTATGTGTAAGTGTGTGTGTAATCCTGTGCGCGCGTGTGTGTGTGTGTGTGTGTGTGTGTGTGTGTGTGTGTGTGTGTGTGAGTGTACGTGTGTGTATGACGTGCGCGTGCGTGCGTGCGTGTGTGTGTGTGTGTGTGTGTGTGTGTGTGTGTGCGCGTGCTTGTTTGCGTTCGTCTCATTTGTTCCACCGCTTTGATCACAGCAGGGCGGTAAAATGAAATGTTTGTCGGAGGAGCGAGAGAGGGAGTGAGAGAGAGGGAGTGAGAGAGAGAGAGAGAGAGAGAGAGGGAGAGGGAGAGAGAGGAGAGGAAAATACAAGGGAATGACTGGAATGCACTAGCCCCCCCACACACTCACCCCCTCCTACTTCTCTCTCCCCTCTCAGATAAAACAAATGAACCTAGGTCTGTCCTCGATAGCTGTCCTCGCCCACCCCCAATCCCACCCTCCCCCCACCCGCCTCCCCCCCACTCTTCCCTGCCACATTTTTCGACTTGGTTTGTTCCAGCGGAGGAGTATGAATTATAACAGCAGCTACATGATAAACCCCAGTGTCACGCTGACTCTCTGCGACACACGAGCCACACTCTAGCTCACTCTTGCTACATGATACTGTACTACATGGTGCTTGTACTACACAGTTACATGTTACATGTTACTGCATTAATAGTACTGTAATACGTAGTACTGTACTACATGCTACTGTACTACATGGTACTGTAATGAATAGTGCTGTAGCACATGATACTGTACTACATAGCACTGTAATACACAGTGCTGTAGCACATGTTACTGTATTACATGGTACTGTAATGCATAGTTCTGTAGCACATGTTACTGTACTACATAGTACTGTAATACATAGTAGCACATGTTACCGTACTACATGGTACTGTAATAAATAGTACTGTAGCACATGTTGCTCTACTACATGGTACTGTTATACATAGTGCTGTAGCACATGTTACTGTACTACATGGTACTGTTATACATAGTGCTGTAGCACATGTTACTGTACTACATGGTACTGTTATACATAGTGCTGTAGCACATGTTACTGTACTACATGGTACTATAATACATAGTACTGTAGCACATAGGGCTGTAGCGATACACTAATCTCACGATACGATACGATCACGATATTCAGTCAACGATACGATTCGATACGATTCAATATAATTCGATACACTTACATCATTTTCTGAAAGATTTAAAAGGTACAGTGTGATTTTGGTGACATCTTGTGAGTGTTCCATTTACTTGGATTGAATTAATTTAACTGAAAACTAAAAACATCAATTACACAATATGTGTCTGACTGGACAGAGAGTCTACAGCTTGCAAATGCTGGACAAAATGAATCAAAGATGTGTTGAGAAAATTAGTTCAATTTATTGAAACAGTGCAAACTGTAGCTTACAAGCCTTTGAAAAGTAAATAAAGTGCAGTGTTACAATTAACAATGGAGAGTTAAAAAGTGCAGCAAGTGGCCTGTTCTGAACAGATTCTTTTAATATATATGTATAGATATACATATATATATCTATATATCTATATTACACGCATACGCACACACACACACACCTTACTCGCCGTTTAAGACAGGAGGTGGGTGGGGGCGGGGAAATTGATTTATTTAATATTAATATTATTAAAATGTGACGGACAAATGAAAAGTCCAGGATTGATTCTTGATTCGCAAAGAGGCAACGAGACGGCTCTGTTACATCTGTTTTTAGGTGCTGGGTAACTTGCTCTACAGCGACACTAGCGGCTGGCGGACCAAATCGCTCTTCCTGCAAAGCGAACGGTCTAAGTCTATGGGGTAAACACGGGGGATATGAAAGGGATTTATGTATCGATACTAGCGGCTTTAAATCGATACTTTATTGGGAAACAAAATATCGATTTATATCGCAGAATCGATAAAATTGCTCAGCCCTAGTAGCACATGTTACTGTACTACATGGTACTGTTATACATAGTGCTGTAGCACATGTTACTGTACTACATGGTACTTTAGTACATGATACTATACTACATAGTACGCTGCTAATAAAATACTGCAATAACACAATCTTTCACAAACTATATAGTTATTGCATATCATTTTTTTTGAATTGGTTGTGTAAGTGCGAGTGTGTGTGTGTGTGTGTGTGTGTGTGTGCATGTGTTCTGTCGTCACTGCTGCACTGATTTCATTCCCTTAAATTATTTACCACAACACTCTGGTCTGAGGTAAACTGTGTGTGTGTGTGTGTGTGTGTGTGTGTGTGTGTGTGTGTGTGTGTGTGTGTGTGTGTGTGTGTGTGTGTGTGTGTGTGTGTGTGTGTGTGTGTGTGTGTGTGTGTGTGGATTGTGGGACATAAACTACATTTAGGTGCATGTTTCCCATATCAATTAATAAAAAGAGAGATCTATTTTCAATGTTTCGTCTGGATAGAGAAAACCACTAGGGAAAGTGTATGCGTGTGTGTCTGTGTGCATGTGTGTGTGTGATGCATCTGGTCAGGCAGGTGAACATCATGTTCTTTACGTCACAGCAGGGCAGGTTTTTATCCTCACGAGAGAGTGAGATGGTGAGAGAGAGAATGAGGAAGGGAACAAGGGAGCAAGGGAGAGAGCGAAGGGCAAGAGAGGGAGTCAATGTGTGGGTGAAAGTGAGAGAGACCAGGACAGAGACCTACCAACCACTTATATTAAGATTCAGTTTGTGGAGAGATGGAGAGATGGATGCAGAGCCACTTGAAAAATTGTGAAACAAGTTGAAATACGATGAGGACTTTATAAATGGGTGGTCTTCTTTACCAGAGAAACAAAGCATAATTTACTTAGTCTTTGCGTTCCTGCTGAGTCAATAGGCACTTAATGCCACACCCTGCAGCCAATCGGATACGCTCAAGCTTTCTATTTAATTATCCAATAAACGTACGAGTCAAAACACAGACAGAAACTGAGGCGCACAGAAATGCACTTGGACATATGTGCACACACACACACACATCTAATTTCCACACCACTACTTAATTAGATTGTATTGCTGTTTATGCTTTTATATTTTGATTTCCTATCACCCTGATTTTGTTTTCTTGTGTATCCTATACATTGTTATCCTAATAACATATAATAACATGTATTAATCCCAGAAGTCGCACCCAGAAAGTACAGGACAGTAAGAAAAAAAACGGGATAAAAACGTAAAAAATAAGAATTAAAAAAAAAAGTAATGTAATGAAATGTAGAATCGACAGTTGAGGTAGACAACATCGACGGTATATGCTAAGTCATTGAACTAAGGCTGGGCGATACGGCCAAAATCTTCGGCGATCTACATCACAATATAGCATGTTTTCTGGTCAGCGTCTAAGTGGGTTAGCTTCAGGCTGTACTGTACAACTCTGTCCCTGTCCCGTCTCTGTCGTTGCTTTTAGTTTTGTTCCTTGAGATATTTGGTATTTTTCCGCCGTCCCAGAGAGTACATGTTGCCTCGCTGAGGGGAAGAGTCAGCAGCCAGCTGGCTAGGAAAGTGCATAGGCTGGCAGTACTCGATTGTAGTTGTTTACACCGGGGGAGACAGGGATGGGAGGGGGAGAGAGACGGGAGGAATGGCTTCCCATTTGGGCTTCAAAGAGCGGATGTGGAGGTTACGCCAGAGTAATTAGCGTAAAAAGGCTTCTGTTAATTAAATTGATCAAGGAGTGCCAAGAGAATGCAGTAAGGAGGTTAATATAATGAAACGGCAAAAAAAAACAACGCTCATCCATTTCTTGGTTTTCTCCACAAAAACATAACTATACCCTAAGTGCTCCTGGTATCCTCGTCATATTATATTCACTCAAATATGCCAAAATAAACTACGCAAGTGCGCTTGTGACGCACAGATTTCTGCCGTCAAAACAGACCACTGCATTCTTTAGCAGTAACTCCCTTTGACTGCGAACAGCCTCTGTCTGTCTGTCTCTCCAGCTGTCTGTCTATCTGTCTCTTCGACTGTCTGTCTTACTGTCTCTTTATCTGTTTGTCTGCCTGTCTCTTTAGCTGTCTGTCTTTCTGTCTCTCTCTTCAGCTGTCTGTCTGCCTGTCTGTCCGTCTCTCTCTTCAGCTGTCTGTCTGCCTGTCTTTTCAGCTGTCTGTCTGTCTGTCTATTCAGCTATCTGTCTGACTGTCTCTTCGACTGTCTGTCTGTCTGTCACTAAGTGAGTTTCTGGAGAAGCAACAGTTGGTATGGTTTGAACCCCTACATCCTGCCGCTCAGTGTGGTATGTTGCACGGCGCTGACTCAGCAAAACCTTCCCAAAGATTAAGAAAATGTTGAAATGCACACACCACACCCACACAAAATAAATATTATCTTATATTACTCCCACTTTGATTCCTAATCCTCTCTGCTGGCCTGTGGCATATGGACTTCTCCATCCTTCGGCCAATGACCTATGACGTATTCTTCCTGGTGTGTGTGTGTGTGTGTGTGTGTGTATGTGTGTGCGTGCGTGCGTGCATGTGCGCATGAGAGAGAGAGGAGTGTGTGTGTATTTCACACATGAATGCTTATCAGTAACAGATGGTGGAGAAACCTGTGTTTTTTTGTCACATGACACAAAGAAAGGTGGAGAGGGATAGAAAAAGGAGGAAGGAAGGAGGAGGAGGAAGGAAGGAGGAGGAAAACAGAAGGGGAGACACATGGTGTGGTAAACAGAGGCAGAAAAAGAGACAGAGATTAAAATAAGATGAAGGGCAGCAGAGAGGTGGAACAATATATAGATGGAAAGATCAGGTGTGTGTGTGTGTGTGCGTGTGTATATAATATGAGATATATATATATATTTTAAGAATGACTGTTTGTCATTGTACAAGAACTATACAATGGCTATACAATTATATATATATATATATATAATTCTTATTATATATATATATATATATATATATATATATATATTCTTATTATATTTATTATTTTTATCATTATTATTATCTCTCCTGTCTAGTCCTGAAGCTCTTGGCAGCCTTGTGCTGCTGGGTGTATGGAAGCCTGCAAGGTCCATGTGTGTCCTTGTAAGGAGTGGGTCTTCGACGGCGGCAGAGAAATCAACAAATCGCAGCACGATCGCTGCCCTTTGCATACTCCTCTCGATCTCTCTCTCTCTGTCTCTCTCTCTCTCTCTCGCTCTCTCTCACGCTCTCATTGGCTTTCTGTGTCTCATATCTGCCTGTCTGCATATCTGTGACACAGTCATTAATGAGTGGTTCTAATCTTAGATGTGTACCCTTGAGTTCCGCGTGTTACCCTTATGTCCATCTCCTCCACTCTCCTCTCCTCTTCTCTTATTTGTTTTATTGTCCGTGTGTGTTTGTGTGTGTCACTGTTTGGGGCTGTGTGTGTGTGTGTGTGTGTGTGTGTGTGTGTGTGTGTGTGTGTGTGTGTGTGTGTGTGTGTGTGTGTGTGTGTTTTTGTGTGCGTTTGTGTGTAATGGCCGTAAGCAGTTTGGAAGCATCGCCCACTCAAACCTCAGACAAATGGGCAGATTAACTCTCTCTCTTTGAATGTGTCACACACACGCGTGCGCACACACACACACACACACACACACACTGTGGCACTTGTGCGTGTGTATTATGTGTGCATCATTGTCTTTGGGCATTTGTGTTTATGTGGTGTGCTTCTGTGCCCTGAGACACACAGTGTGTTCCAGTATATGGGAGTGATTGCAAGGTATTCGGTTGTATAGTGTTTGTGTGTGTGTGTGTGTGTGGGGGGGGGGGGGTGGGGGGGGGATGCAGTGACTCACTCTGGGCTCAGCAGACGAGGGAGGAGGCTGAGTTTTAATGGAGATGCTGTTAATATTAAACTACAGATGAACAGTCTCCCACGGCTCGGCCGACGCACGGAAATATTGTCATCATATTTATTGTGAAGCCAAGAGTCTCTCATCTCTACTTGCCTTCGCTTATCCTCTTGCCTCTACTATTCTTCTCTTCTCTCCTCTCTCCTTTCGCTCCTCTCATCTCCTCTCACATAATCTTTCTCTCCTCTCCTCTCCATTCTTCTCCTCTCCTTTCAAATAATCTCTCTCTACTCTCTTCCCTTCTCTCCTCATCTCTCTGTGCATTACCGCCTTGTATTTCTGCTTTGTGCCGAGTTCCTTTTGTATACGTTTGACATATTGTGTAACATAAGTTGAACTTCACAGACAAAGTCCTTTGTGAAGGTGTCCTTTCATTGTAGTGCAGGTGGATTCATTGTAGTGAAGGTGGATAGGTGGATAGAAGGTGGATAGTGATTCAATGCAACCGTGACGCATAAAAAAAAGCCCTATTAAGATTGTGTTGTTTGGATCTGTGGAGGTTAAACACACACACACACACACACACACACACACACACACACACACACACACACACAGCAGCACAAACATCTCACCCAAACACTGAAATTTCACTGCAACGAAGGGTGAAATATTCTATCTATTTGGTTATGTACAATGTGACCTGCCTCAATACAGGAGGCATGGAATTAACTTTTGCAAGTGTAATGAAAATAATAATTGAAAAAATGTGATTTAAAAAAAGTATATATATAAAAAGAATATAAACAAGTATATCTGCTACCTCATCCTGTTCATGTGTGATTATTTGGAGTGTACCTATGTAACGTCTGCTATTTATGATGGCGTTTGCACTCATGCTGTCTTAGTGTGCGGTGACACATCAATAAAGATTATTCTATTCTACTCTACAACAGTTTTAAAGCCACTCCTCATCCCCGGGAGAGAGATGAATAATCCCACCAGTGCCATCCCAGACACACATCGCTGTTCTCACATACTAACCTGCATTTTCTCCACATACTCAATGCCAGTATGACACAGATAGAAATATGACTTACACCTGCATGTATGTTTCCCCATTAGAAACCTCTACTGGCTTGAGTTGTAGCTACAGTTATAGCTATATCATTACATTATATAGGACAGTGTATGCAGTGCACAGTATGTGTGTGTGTATATATATATATATACTTTACTGGCCAGGCCTTGGTGTCCCTGTGGCCCAATGTGTGTGTGTGGTCTGTGCTTGGGGTACGCGTCTGTGTGTGTGTGTTTTCAATGCTAGCTGACCCCTTCAGGCCTCTTGAGGAGCCACGCATGTGACAGGGTCAAAGGTGAAGCGGAGAAAGCTGACTCAGCGGGAATTGAGAAAGACAAAAAACAAAACTTGCTTTACACACTTATCTTCTCGTCGTTTTAGTCATCGACGTTCTCACTCTCACCTTTTGTTTCTTCGCTTCTCTTTGTATTTTACTCGTCTTGTCCTCCTCTCTCTTTCTCTCTCTCCCTCTTGAAGACAGTATAACAGCATGTGTCTGTGGTTAGCTGTGGTACAAGGTGGAATGTGTGCGTGTGTGTGTGTGTGTGTGCATGACATAGAGATTGTATATTAAACTAGAAACAGCAAACCCATGTGTTTCCATTGCACGCTGTTGAATCCAATATGGCAGATGGTAAATTCATTCGTACATCGGTACGGATTATGGGTAAAATATCACAACCGTGGGAAAACTGGACAGGAGAGCAGCGATTCAACACGGTTTTGTTCAAGCCATATGTGGTTTTTGCGTTGTCAGCCGCCTACATGTTTAATGAATGAAGACAATATTATATTGATCTGCCTTTCCGCTTGTTTAAACCGGCAGCAGTTTAATGCGTACGTTGATAGTGCTTAACATTTATCTCGATAACCATTTGTCATTCTGCAATGCCGTTTGGACGTCTTAAATGTGATGCTATTTCTGCACAAGGGGGGGACGGCATGCGTTTTATTATCTTATTTTTGGATACAGAACAGAGCAGAGAAGGTGGTTACACACTGCAATGGGAATGTGAAAACGGCTTTAGATTAAGATGGTATTCTATGGAGAACAGGCCGCCTCTATAGCGCCCTCTGATGGTGGCGATCGCAGTTGGCTTCAGAACAGCAGGACAGCTGTGTTGTTGTATCTGCATGCATTTTCATACACATCTTTTCTGTGTTAGTCTGTATAAGGGTGTGTGTGTGTGTGTGTGTGTGTGTATTCGCTTGACTGACTAAACTATGTTGGCATACTAGCATTAATGAATGCTTTGTTTATAAATAGTAGACGCCTGTGTGTGTGGGTGTGTGTGTGCGTGTGTGTGCACAATCCTCATTATTATTTGAAGAACCACTGAATGCTATTATTTTTTTTCTCTGCCTGATTCATTATTCCCCCCCCCCCCTCAAGCTATACTTTCAGTACATATGTTTGTATTGCAGTTGTATTTTACAGAACTCAGCAAGCGCACGCACATAAATTCACTGCATGCGTACAGGGTGAGAGCGATATTGTGTTTATTAGCACCTATTAGGTCCTATTTTGTATCTATTTACATATGAAAACACAAGGGACCTTCCTGCCTTCAGGGAAGTTATGGAAATGTCAATTCAGCCCCTCAGCCTGTGTTTTTCTCCCTGTGTGTGTGTGTGTGTGTGTGTGTGTGTGTGTGTGTGTGTGTGTGTGTGTGTGTGTGTGTGTGTGTGTGTGTGTGTGTGTGTGTGTGTGTGTGTGCACGTGTGCTTCAGCTCACCAGGCCATACATGTTGACGCTTAAACAACAGGCCACAGAGGGAGACTCGTCCCCACAAGAGTGATGCGTGACTCATCGTACACACACACGCACATGCACACACACCCATACACACATCACATGTCAGCTAGGGTCAATGGTGTTCAAATGTTTTTTTCTGCTCTGCTTTAACAGAAAGTGTGCCTTCTCTCTCTGAGTCAGTCACCACGTGTGTGTTTGTGTACGTGTGTGTGTGTGTGTGTGTGTGTGTGCAAGATTGCATGTTTTTTAGTGTGTGTTTGTGGTAAATGTTCAGTGTTGTAACTTAAGATCTGTGTTTTGTGTGTTAACATGCAGATACAGACTAAAGTGTGAGTTAATATTAGAGAGAGAGAGAGACAGAGGGAGAGAGAGATGGAGAGAGAGAGGGAGAGGGAGAGAAAGGGAGGGGGGGAGAGTGTAGACAGCAGAGAGGACACAGAAACAAGTTGGATAGGAGGAGATGGGGAAAAGGCACAGAGGATGAAGGCAGATAAACAGAGTGAAGAGATAGGAAGAGACAGGTCATGTCCTTCGAGCAGGAGGGGGCCAGAGAGATACACGGAAAGATAGAGCGAGAGAGAGCAAAAGTGTAGATGGTGAGAGGCATGGTTTCCATGGTGTATGTGACGCATATAAGATTGCTGGGAGACATCCGTCGACATCTCACACACACACACACACACACACACACACACACACACTACTACACATACACACAAACACACACACACACACACACACACACACACACACACACACACACACACACACACACACACACACACACACACACTACTACACATACACACAAACACACACACACACACACACACACACACACACACTACTACACATACACACAAACACACACACACACACACACACAAACACACACTACTACTACACATATACACGCACACACACACACACACTGATTCGTGATTCTGTGCTCCTAGTGTCCGCCTCTCCTTGAACAGGTCATCCAGTTATTTTTATATGTGATTGAACTCGTTGACTTCAAGTGAAATCGCAATACATGCTAATGAGAGCACTTGACATACTCGCCCGTGTCAACACCATTTTCCTGATTAGTTTTCGGTGTCCTAGAATAGCATGGAGGATTTTGGGGAATTGTTGTTATGATTCTGGTGTTATAATTCTGTAATCATTGTGATTTTAGTCCTATGGTCTTTTTTTGGTCGTGTTTTCTCTGTCCCTTATTGTCACCTCCTCATGGTCGTCGTCATGAAGAAGTCCTCCAATCAGTTTTAAAAAAGTAGACTGGATTTTTCGCAAAACTTTCAACCAAATGATATGACAATTTGTTTTAAAAAATACATGTCTTGCCAAATGTCTTGTGATGATGATGTTCTACCTATTGTATTTTTTGAACAGCAGGGCTTTTCACAGCAAAGAAAACAACCGCTCAATGCACACACAACCGCTCCAGACAAACTCCTTTAATGTTAATGTTCCCCGTTTCCCTCCACCTCCACCTCCAGCACCTGCAGTGCAGCATCCAGGCCCTGCAGGACGAGCTGCGTATCCAGCGGGACCTCAACCAGCTCCTCCACACGGACTACGGCGAGGGCGGCTGCCTGGGCAACCAGGAGATGACGGAGGAGAACTTCCTGCGTCTGCACAGCGAGTATGAGCGGCAGGCCAAGGAGCTCTTCCTCCTGAGGAAGACCCTGGAGGAGATGGAGCTACGCATCGACACGCAGAAGCACACGCTGAATGCCCGGTAAGGGGAGGGATAGCGGGAGAGGGAGGGTGAAGGGGGAGAGAGGGAGAGGAAGAGAGAGAGACAAAGAGAAAGAGTGGGTGGGTGGGGGAGGAATGAGTAGGGGAGGGGGGGGGGAGTGGACGGAAGGGGGAAGGGGGGAGGGAGAGAGGGAGGTGAAGTGAGAGAGGGGGGAGGTGAGAGAGGAGCAGAGGAAGGGAGGGGGTGAGAGAAAGAGTGAGAGTGAATGAGTATGAACATGAGTGGTTGGGAGAGAGAGAGGGAGAGGGATGGAGGGACAGGGTAGGTGAGGGGGAGGAAGGGAACGAGAGTAGGTGCGAGAGGAAGGAGGGAGGGAGCGAGCGAGCGAGAGTGAAAGAGTGCGTGAACATGAGTCAGTGGGAGAGAGGGAGAGGGAGGGAGGTGGGGAGGAAGGTGAGAGAGGGAGTGGAAGTGGGTGAGAGAGAAATAATCTGAAGGGATCACACCGGGCTGATGAATATTGATAGATTAATAAATAATGATTAATCATTCATTATCAGCAGAAAGCATTGTTTCACCCGATGATGATGATGATGATGATGATGATGATGATGATGATGATGATGATGATGATGATATTGTTAGATTAATCAACTATGAAAATAATCGTTAGTTGCTGCCCTAATCTAAATGTAAATTTGTAATTACGGTAATTGTGTAAATGTATAATTACAGTAAATGTGTAATTACGGTAAATGTGTACTTATGGTTGCCATTAGCCGGTTTATGCAGTAATTCCTGGGTCTATTGCCGCACATGGTCAGATGTATCCATTGCGTTGTGTCCTTGTGTTTCGTCTGGCTAGGGACGAGTCCATCAAGAAGTTGCTGGAGATGTTACAAAGCAAAGGGCTGTCGTCAAGGGCAACCGAGGAGGACCACGAGCTCACAAGGCGATTGGCCGACGCGGAGATGACAATCCACCATCTAGAGGGCCTATTGGAGCAAAAGGACAAGGAGACACTACAACTGAGAGAGGTGTGTGTGTGTATGTGTGTGTGTGTGTGTTGGAGTCTGGTTATGGCTAGTATATTGAGATGAATACAGTAATATATCCCCAATATATGGGAAAATAGAAACTGAACTCTGAACATAAACTATAAGATTAAGACTTGTGGTGTAGTAACTAATGTTCTCCTAAACAAACAAGCCATTATTCCATTCCCACGTCTAGCTTTATCTTTTCATATTGTATAATATGCAATGCTTATATGCAAAAATAGACCCACACACACATTAAAGAATATCTAACCCCCACAGTCAATATTGCTAGCTAATCCTGTGTTACCTTAAATAATGTCTCCATCTAGTGGTGGACCTGATACATCCACGTATACCCTGATTTGAGCTCCTCCTACCTAGGAATAGGTGGAGTTAGTACTGTAAAAAAAAAAAATCATAATACAGGTGGTAGTAGTAGTGCATTAAGTGTTAAGTATAAAAACAAACACATGCCAAATCGTTTATACTAAAAGGGTGCTTTTAAAGCATTTAAAACATTTATTCACGTTTACAGCAACGTAAAAATACTTACGATATGATACGATAATGTATCATAATAAGTTGATAATTTGCTATCGTATATACTAATAATGACCTAATAATGTAATTTTTCTTTTTAATGTAAAGTCCTTCTTACCTTCTTAATAGTATTTCAATCTTTTCTGGGGTGGTGTGTGTGTGAGTGTGTGTGTCTTTGTGTGTCTGTGTGTTTCAGTCACTTTGTTTCAGTGCCCAGGGCTGTGGCTCTATGACTTTTCTATTCTGCACAGCGCACTACGTTGCTAATGCATTAGCAGTCTTTTGTTAGCCAGTCGGTCTTAAGTGTGTGTGCTGCAAAAGGAAGGCAGCGATGCATGTGTCGGGCTGGTTGCTTGCGAGGGCATCCTCTAGCTCTCTCTATCACTCTCTCTCTGGCTCTCTCCCCATCACTACACTCAGTCTTCCAATCCTCTTTGTGTATGTTCTCGCTTGGTCTCTCGGGTGGCGATGGAGCCGCTTTAGACAGACATTTCTTCGCTCAAGTTTTCTTTCATTCCGATTTAATGTTGCTGCTTTTACTGGATTACTCTTTTATTTGCTGCACTTTAAGTGTAACTGTTGGGTGGTGCTCGTCGCGCAAACCCCCATTGCGTTTAATTGCTTTTCAAGTTCAGCTCAGATTAGCATTAGCATTTTAAAGCTAATCGGATACACTAGTCGCAATTTGAGACATTTGAGACCAGAAGCTAATTAATTCCATCTACCTCGTTCTGCTGACGGCATCTGAGGCATTCGGCGCGGCGCTAGTGTTAGCGCTAGATCGGCGAGCTGCCTCCCATAGACTTGAAGGATGTGGGACGTACCGCAGGACCCCTGGATGCTGAAAGCTAACGTCTCTGCCAGAGGGAAACACCTGCTCCCGCTCTCTCCCTCCTTCCCCGCGTCCTCTGCCATACCTATCCGGCCTCCCTTCCACGTCTCTCCCCCCTTCCTGGCATCTCCCCCTGACCCCCCGGTGCCTCCCATACCCCCCTCTCGCCAATCCTCCCTGCGGCTCTCGCCCTCCTTTCCCGTCCACGCCCCTCCCTCCCAGCGCCTCTCTCCCTCCTCGTTCCACCCCTCCTTTCCCGTCCCCTCCCCTCCCTCCCAGCGCCTCTCTCCCTCCTCGTTCCACCCCTCCTTTCCCGTCCCCTCCCCTCCCTCCCAGCGCCTCTCTCCCTCCTCGTTCCACCCCTCCTTTCCCGTCCCCTCCCCTCCCTCCCAGCGCCTCTCTCCCTCCTCGTTCCACCCCTCCTTTCCCGTCCCCTCCCCTCCCTCCCAGCGACTCTCTTCCTCCCCGTTCCACCCCTGTGTCTTCGCCTCCTCACCTCCCCACCGCTCCGCCTTCGTTTTCCCCTCCGTCGCGGCGGCTCACCACTCGCTCCACCCGTCCCTCCTCCACCCCTCCCCCTCCTTTCCCACCCCCACCCTGAGGTCCACCCCCTGCGTTCAGCCCTCTCTCTACTCGTCTCCGCATCTCTGGCCCTCTCACCACCCTCAACCCAACCCTCAGCGCCACCCTCACACCCACACCCAGCCCTCTCCATCCCTGGCTGACCGCAGTCACCACCGGCAACCTCACCCCCATCCTCAACCTTACCCCCCCCCTCAACATCACCCCCACCCTCAATTTAATTCCCACCCTCAATCTAAACTTCACCCCCAACCTCACCATAAACCCCAACCTCTCCCCCACTCTCAACCTCCACCTAAACCTCGTCCTCAACCTTACACCCACCCTCAAACACAACTTCAAATTCACCCTCAACCTCGCCCTCAGCCTCACCCCCACCCTCAAACGCAACCCCACCCTAAATCTCAACCCCACCCTCAACCACAAACTCACCCTCAACCTCACCCTCAACCTCACCCTCACCCTCACACCCACCCTCAAACTCACCCTCAACCTCAACCCCACCCTAAGCCTCACCCTCAAACTCCATTTCACACCCAATCTCAACCTCACCCCCACCCTCAACCCCCGACCACCCCCCACCCTCAACTCCAGACCAACCCCGACCTTCAACCCAAGACCAATCCCCACCCTCAACCCCAGACCGCCCCCCACCCTCAACCCCAGACTACTCCCCACCCTCAACCCCAGACCACTCCCCACCCTCAACCCCAGACCAAACCCCACCCTCAATCCCAGACCACCTCCGAGGCCCGCCCCACTTCTGCAACTTCCCCGGCTGACCACGGTGGTGGTGCTGTGTGTTTACCACAGGAGCTCCACAGGCGCTACGAGGCCGCCCCCGAGTCAGCTAAGACCAAGGCCCTGCAGACGGTCATCGAGATGAAGGTAAGTCTGTCTGTGCAACCTAGTTAAATAAACAACAACTAGACAGAGTAGAGATATTCAAATATTACGTTTTCCTTTGGTTTCCTTAGCATCCCCAGGACTCATTATCATATCTGTGTGTTGATTGGTTCCCCAGGACTCGTTAGCATGTCCTCTGTGTGTTGATTGGTTCCCCATAACTTGTTAGTATGTCCTCTGCGTGTGGATTGGTTACCCAGGTCTCATTAGCATGTCCTCTGTGTGTTGATTGGTTCCTCAGGACTCGTTAGCATGTCCTGTGTGTTAATTGCTTCCCCAGGACTCATTAGCATGTCCACTGTGTGTTGATCGGTTCTCCAGGACTCTAAGATCAGCTCCCTGGAGCGCGGCCTGCGGGAGCTGGAGGAGGAGGTGAACATGCTGAAGTCCAACGGAGCGCTGAGCAATGAGGAGCGGGAGGAGGAGATCAAACAGATGGAGGTCTACAGGTCCCACTCCAAGTTCATGAAGAACAAGGTGGGAGGAGGCACTCAAACACAGACACACACAGACAAAGACACACATGCACACAAACACAGACACACACACAAACACACACAGATACAGACACGCACAAATGCACAGGCACACACACACAGATACAGACATACACCCCCACTGTGTTTAATTTATTTGAACACACATGATGTCACGATGATGAAGGTTTTGTTATTGCACATAAGAGGGGGGCTTTGCGGTTGGCTCCCGACACAAGCATCTGATTTGCTGTTGACATGGTAACGCCCACTTCTCGTGCCAGGTTAAGCAGCTGAAGGAGGAGCTAAGTCAGAGCCAATCAGAGATGGACGCCCTAAGGCAACAAACCAATGAGCTACAGCAGGATGGGCCTGCCGTAAGAGAGAGCTCCCCTATGTTTGTTGGTTCTATCCTCTCTCTTCACATCCTGTCCTCTCTCTCTTTCCAGGTTGACTTGGTTGGTGGCTGATGCTTCAGTAGATCCCTAATAGAATGTCCACTAGAGCAGGATTTACATGCATATCGATCGCATTTGCAATTCCCTGCTGTGTGTTGAGCAACTTAAAAGGGTATATCAAAACATTTATTTTGATGTCAGTCGGCTTGTGTGCACAGCCAATCATCACGTGAACTCTCCCCCTTGGCTTCGTTCTGATTGGTTCCACAGCTGTTATGACAACAAATGTACGCTGATAAAAGCACGATCAAAGCCATTGGTGGGGAGAAATGGTCAATGTTGCTAACCCTGGTAGTAGACTGGATGGCATTTTGTACCTGTCCTTTATAATTAACTTGAAGTCACTTCAGGTGTCACCTGTAGCTGTGATATAAGTTTGCTGGGTGAAAAACTTTAAGATTATTAGTTTGTACAATAAAATAAATATGGCTACTTTTTAATTGAGGTAATGGCAGGTTTAAAAATAGTGGAATTTGTGAAATGAGTTAATACTGGATAGATTGACAAAGTGATACAGAAGCAATTTTTTTAATATTGATTACTGTAGTAAATGTCAACATAAATATAATGTGCCAGTTGGAGGCGCTGTAGTCCCGTTCCCAAAACATATCTCTCAAATTAATGACTCTTGACAATACTGGTAGTCGACCCCCCCCCCCACCCCTTGTATAAACTGTACTTTTCACAGTAGAGATCTGCCCTAGATTCCAGCTACGCTACGCTATGCTATGTTATGCTATGTGTGTGTGTGGCTACTTTGCTTGTTTTTCTCCCTTGATGCATGAGGCTCTTCTCTCCAGCTGAGGTTGTGGATCGGTTTGACAGAAGCATCCTGGGGGAGGGAGGGATGGAGGGAAGGAGAAAGGGTGGCTAGGCTGGCAGTGAATACATGGATAAAAATACAAGTGTCATCTCCATGATGTGCATTTTTGTGGCCCTTCATCTGTAATTCGATAACCTAAAGCACGTTACAATCATTCACTTAAGAAAAGAGGACAACATTTTTTATTAATTTTTTCTGAATTGATTTCTGAAACGATATTAGAATTAAACAGTGTTCACGTTAGCGGTATGTAGGGTTGGACAGCTAGACCCCTGGATGCTAAAACCTGTCTGGTTTCTTCCGTGTAACTGAATGACCTGATCGACTGCTTTCTCTAAATGGACTAACTGCAAGACATATTATTCATAAGTCATACCACCTACGTGGCAGTTTAGTAGAGCATAGAAATTAACAGATTCTATTTTGTTTGTGTGTATGTTTGTGTGTGTGTGTTTGTGTTTGTGTTTGTTCTGTGTGTTTATGCGCATACGTTATTGGTGTCTGTATTGTGTGAATGTGTGTGTTAATATGGGTGTGCTCATGCCTGTGTGTGTGTGTGTCTCCATGCGTGTCCGTGCGTTCAGATGGACCAGGCGAAGCAGGACCTGGGCCGTAAGGACAGCGAGCTGCTGGGCCTGCGCACCAAGTTGGAGACGCTCAACAACCAGTTCTCTGACAGCAAGCAGCATGTCGACGTCCTCAAAGAGTCCCTCACCGCCAAGGAGCAGCGAGCGGCCATACTGCAGACCGAGGTACCGCCATACCGGTCTCACACGTCACACTTTACATTCATATCTTAAGTTAAAGCTATAGTAGGACTGCTGGAGCGCTCGTGCTTATTATGTGTGTGCCTGTGTGTGTGTGCGCGCAGGTGGATGCGCTGCGTCTGCGTCTGGAGGAGAAGGAGACCCTGCTGTCTAAGAAGGGCCAGCAGATATCTGAGATGACAGAGGAGCGTGGCACACAGAGCGGAGAGATCAGCGACCTCAAGGACATGCTGGACGTCAAGGAGCGCAAGGTCAACGTGCTGCAGAAGAAGGTAGGCGGCGTGCGTTGCACACACACGGGCTGCAGTGTCCGCAATTGCGTACTATGCGCTACATACCCAATATGTGTACTATTTTGTTCAATATACTTGTGTGCGAATAAACAGTAGTGCCTGTTGTTATCACGTCCCCTTCCTGAGAGCAAAGTGAAACCTTGAATGTTATTGACGTTACGCCAGAGCGGCCTTGGTTGCTGTCCGGCATTTTGTTGTCGTCACATCTGCATTACATTGTGGGATATTGTGATATTTCCCTGGAAATAGTATGCACGTCACGTTCTATTGGTTTTTATAAGAAGGTTTTGGACATGGAAAAAAATCTCACATACTGTTTTAGCGTACTAAATAGCATGTTAGTATGGAATTTCAGATGCAGCCATGCAATTAGACACATACCCAGTGCACACCAAGCGGTAACCATGACCGCCTGCTGGTGGAGCTCATGTGGAAGAAACTAGCGTGCTGTTCTTCTGACGGCCGCTAGCCTGGTTTCGCGGTGGTTGGCTGTGCAGAACGATCCGTCACCATTCTAAGCCAATGGGAAGAAATGTGATTTCATTCATCCGATACATTTTCTTTCCTTCGTCCGGTTGCGAACTCAGTGGCCGCTTCATCTCCATGTTATGTATACAATTATGTTTCATTAAAAATAAAAACTGAACGACTGAATATGAATGAGTTTTGCCCATAGACCGGTGCGAGGCAGCCATTCAAGCCCTGCCCTCAACGTGCCAAACATGGATTGTTTTAGTTGCTGGTTGCAAAAAAGTCATTGAGCCATTGTCAAAACTGAAGTATGTAATAAGGCTCTTTGTCCACTAGATGGGGGTACATTGACATCGGAGCAAGAGGGAAATTAGGAGGGGGGGAATCAGTTGGAAATTCAGTTGGAAATTTGCACTGAAGAGAGAAGGGTCAGCAAGCAGACAAGCATGCAGATGGATGATCGCGGGGTAAACCATTTGGAGTCGCAGGACCCTTGTGTGCGTGTGCACATGTGTGTTTATGTAAGCATGTGTATGTGTGTTTACCTGATAGTCCCCATGGCGACGCTGTATCAGCTACAGATACGCTCACACACTCACCCACTGGAGGTGGAGTGTGGCTGCTGTTAAGAGTGCAGACAGTGATAACACAAGTGACCGGGGCGCTCTGCTCTTGATGCTCCTCCGTGGATCAGGTGACCACTAAGCCCAGACTGAAGAGAGACAGTGGAAGAGAGAAGAGAGAAGAGGGACATGTGTTATGATGGCTAGATTGGTCAATGAGAGAAAGTGTGTGTGTGTGTGTGTGTGTGTGTGTGTGTGTGTGTGTGTGTGTGTGTGTGTGTGTGTGTGTGTGTGTGTGTGTGTGTGTGTGTGTGTGAGATAGCCCAGCGGAAAAAAGCCAATGTCCGCACAACAACGTCTAAATGTAAAAACCATGTTTTCATGTCCATATAAAAGCGATCAAAGTCCCTACGATCTTTTTACAAGTGATTTGGGAACACTGTCTATCCACAGTGAAACATCTCAAACACAAACACACATATCTGCTCTCATTCCTTTGCGCAAATCACATTAGCTGGCCGGGAAGGTCAAGTTCATGTGGCCATTGTACATCATTTTATTCAGAAATAGGCAATTTGCCAGACATTCAGCCGGCTAGTCAGCTAGACAGACGGACAGCTAGACAGACAGACACATTGCCAGCACTTCAGACAGACCCATAGCCAGCCGGCCAGCCAGACAGGCAACTAGTCAGGCAGACAGACAGACAGACAGACAGATACATACCCAGCCACCCAGACATGCAGCTAGACAGACAGACACATAACCAGCCAGCCATGCAGACAGGCAGACAGACAGGCAGCCAGGCCGACCCAGGAGAGATGGAAGGGGTGGAGAGTGAGACGGAGACAGAGTGTTTGAAATTGGCGCATACTAATGAGTTCCTCTTGTTCAATAAATGATGGCCTCTGACAAGTTCAAATAGGAAATAGAGCTGAGAGGGAGAGAGAGAGGGAGAGAGAGAGAGAGAGAGAGAGAGAGAGAGAGAGAGAGAGAGAGGGAAAGGGAGAGAGAGACTGAGACTGAGACTGAGAGGTGGATGGAGGAAGTAATGTGGGAGAAGAAGATTGAATTAATGGCAACTGTCTGTAGTTCCTGCCATAGACTGTCTATAAAATAATATGTCATCGCCCACACTACCATTTCTATATGATGACACAGTAAAAGTCAACAGAGGGTGCATTCAAACTTTAACACACACACATACACACACACACAAAAACTGCTGTCAGTTTGAGTGGGTGCAGTAGGGATCAAAGCGGGTGTGGGTGTGGGTGTGGGTGTGTGCTGAAGAGGAAAAAAAAGTATTTCCCGCCATGCCAATCATGTTTGCCTGGTCTGGATATGTTAAGGTGTGTGTGTGTGTGTGTGTGTGTGTAAGTGTGTTTGAGAGAGCCAGAAAGAAGAGGAAAAGGGAGTAAGTGTGAGAGTGTAAGAGCAAGTGGGAGTGTGTCAGCCGTGTGTGTGTGTGTGTGTGTGTGTGTGTGTGTGTGTAAGCATGTGACAGGAGAAGCTGTCAATCACACTGTCAGGTGGACAGTTGATTAATGAGGCGCTGGAAACTTTTCAGGGGCCTCTATCACACGCACGCACACACACACACACACACACACATACACACACAGCGGTACTGTAAGTCTGAAAAGTTAGCTGTAGAGTTGGAGGTCACATACCAGCTCTGCTCTCCACTTCTCCTTTTGACAAACCCAGCAGGAGGTAGTGGTCACTCTTCTGCTCTCATCTGTTGTTTTATTTTAGCATTTTTACACAAGAGAGAGATAGAGGGAGATGGAGGGAGATGGAGAAGAGGACATATGTTATTTCAGAGGAGCTAGATACAATCAGAAATACATGACACATGTTTACTATCATCTATCGCTCTTTTCTCCCTCGTTTCTCTGTTATTCTCTCTCTGTCCCTCTTTCTCTCTCTCTCTCTCTCGCTCTCTCCCTCATTCACGCATATTTTTCCCTTTCTTTATTTCAACAGTTTTATCCATCTTAATGAAGTCAGTAAAGTTGACATAACTTTTTATCTTGGTCTGTGATCTCAGTTTTTTTTTCATTCTTTCTCTTTCTCCCACCCTCTCTGCCTCTCTCTCTCACACCCACACACACACATATACACACACACACACACACACACACACATGCTCTATGCTGGATCATTGTTGCATTAGAATGAGTTTCCCACTAAATCTCTGTGAGAAGAATGAGAGAGAGAGCGAGAGAGAGAGAGAGAGAGAGAGAGAGACTGTATGAGCGTTAGTGATGTAGAGAGAGAGACAGAGTAATGGACAGGCAGAGAGAGACAGAGAGAGAGAGTGAGTGAGTGAGAATGACACACTATACCGTATTATAAACTTCTAATATTGTCACAGTGTTTCCCAGCATTTTCACAGTGAATTTGCTCCAGACAATGGCTGGAGGCTAGTCTTGACCATCGTACGCATGGGACCAACTGACCACATTCTGTGAATAAAGACTTGTGATTGGGCTGTCCAGATGACTTGATAAAGACGACTCCTTAAACCAAGTCTCTGAGGAACTCTGTGTGACCGCGTTCTTGATCTCGATCTGCTGTGATCCAGTGTCACCAAAATAAAACTACTTCAGAACCGTGTGTCCCTTGGTCCGAGTGCTGGCAGTCAGCAGCCTTTCCCAATGCCTTCCAGTGGGTCAGAATGCCGTGACATTGTAATGGATCACATTGGAAAACCAAAACCATTACAAAACTTCTCTCCGTTTCCCTGACCGCTCTCATTTTCTTTTCAGAATAAAAGTGTATGCCAACAAAGTTTTGTAAACAGTTTTGCCTTTGGGTTTAGGGGTTAGAAGTTGAGAAAATGTAAAAATCGGCCAGGTAAACTTGACTGGACCATCTCATAAGGTGCATCTTATTGAACTAAACCAGGAGGCAAATCCTGAGGGGAGGCAGGCAGGGCAGGAGTGTCGCGGGTGTTCGATTCTCGACCAAAAGGTAATGTGTTCGATCCCCAGCGTATGTAGAGCCAAGATGCTGATCACTACGTAAATATACCGTAACCTAGGCTAACGAAAACTTTGTTTTGCCACGTCTCGCTATAGAAACACTGTGGCAGTTTCAAACACAACCCCCATAATGAAAGGTCATTCACGATAAATTAATAAACAATGAACAATATATGATCAATCAACAAAAAGCCATGACTACCAACATTATAACTAACATTCCAATGCTTCTACGCTCCCAAAATGGCGGCGGTCATTGCGTGATGTTGCGATTTACAAGCCCTGTAGTAAATCCCACATCCCGCTGTGTGTTTTCTGTCCAGATTGAGAACCTGCAGGACCAGCTGAGGGACAAGGAGAAGCAGCTGAGCGGACTGAAAGACCGGGTCAAGTCCCTGCAGACGGACACCTCCAACACTGACACCGCCCTGGGCACGCTGGAGGAGGCGCTGGCCGAGAAGGTACACACACACACACACACACATACACACACATGCAGGCTCGTACACACACACACATGAACACACACATGCATGTTGTAAACGTGTGTGTGATGTAAACGCATACCTGCGCATTATTTATTTATTGTACTTTTATGTTTGAACCTGTGGCTGTCGGCTGTGGATGTTTTGTTTGCTTGAGGTGTTTTTTGTCTTTGTGATGTCTTTTTACTGCACTGATCAGGAGAAGCACTCCCAATTGAGTTGTATTTAATACGATGACAATAAAGGCTTTCTTTTCTATAGAGGAGATGTATACGTGGTGCACACATACACATAGAACGTAGATGCACGTAGTACATGCACTCGTAGTGCAGTCGTACACTACACACACACACACACACACACACACACACACACACACACACACACACACACACACACACTCACATGCACAATTAGGAATGAATTCCAGTATCAACACTAGTTGTGTACACAGTGAGCGCATCAGCAGCAAGTGTTAGTGTTTAAGATTCCTCAGCCTACACCTCAGACTACAGGATTTGACTGTTTCTGGGAATCGAACCTGCAACATTCCCCCCCAACCCCCCGTCCACGTCCCCACCTCCCCTAACTGAGTCTCTGCCAGATTACATTTGTTTCGAACTAATGATCCATTGGTGTTTTGTGTGTGTGTGTGTGTGTGTGATAATACACACACACACACACACACACACACAATGATAGGGTGAGAGGGCGTGGGTGTGAGACGGAGAGGGAGTGATTGGGATATCAGCTCTGGCAGCGTGCATTGTCTGGTGACTAATATTCAGGGTGTCAGTTTGATGTGTGAGAGCTTGTTGGCTGAGTACGACCCCCCAACCCACTCCTATTTGCTCCCACTCTGTCTAGGGTTTTACCTTTTGCGCGCTTTCTTTCTTTCTTTCTTTCTTTCTTTCTTTCTTTCTTTCTTTCTTTCTTTCTTTCTTTCTTTCTTTCTTTCTTTCTTTTTTTTTCTCTTTCTTTCTTTCTTTCTTTCTCTCTTTCTTTCTTTTTCTCTTTCTTTCTTTCTCTCTTTCTTTCTTTCTTTCTTTCTCTCTTTCTTTCTTTCTCTCTTTCTCTCTTTCTCTCTCACACACATTAAGCACCAGCCAGAATCTGCACCTGGGTGTTTGTTGATGGGTGTGTGTGTGAGTGTTTTCCTGCTTTGGTTCCTCTGCTGTTCCCTAATTAGCGTTGCTGTAATGTTTTAGTGGTTGTGAATGGTGAATCTGTTGCCAGACGTCTTTTTTTTACAATCACTGTTGGCTAACGCCCTGGACGTTAAGTTTAATATGGCCGTTATTAGTATAGGAATTTGATATTGAGTGACGGTAAATGGCTGTTTGAATACATAAGGACGAGGTAATAATACTTTCGCTCTGCTTTCTCTTACTTTCCCACACTAAATATCACATTTTCACATCACCTCCGTCTCATCCTCCTATTTTCTCTTGTTTAAAAATGTGTCTTTTCTTCCCTTCTCTCTCTCTCTCTCGCTCACTCGCTCGCTCTCGCTCACTCGCTCGCTCTCGCTTGCCCTCGCTCGCTCACTCGCTCTCACGCTCTCTCTCTCATGTCTCTGTCTTCACTCTGTCTTTTATTCCTTCACCCCCTTTCCTTCCTTCATTCCATCCTTCCCCACTTCACTCCCTCTCCATGTGGTCTTTTTTTATCCATCCCTCTTCACCCCCTCAAACAACCCCGCCTTGTCCTCCTCATCCCATCCCCTCACCCCCTCCCACCACCTTCTTCTTCTCCTCCTCATCTCCCCCCTCACCCCCTCCCACCACCTTCTTCTTCTCCTCCTCATCTCCCCCCTCACCCCCTCCCACCACCTTCTTCTTCTCCTCCTCATCTCCCCTCCTCCCTGTGCACAGGAGCGCATCATCGAGCGCCTGAAGGAGCAGCGGGAGCGGGAGGAGAGGGAGAAGGGGGAGGAGCTAGACTCCAACAGGAAGGAGTTGAAGGAGCTCCGGGAGAAGGTCTCCCAGCTGCAGGCTGAGCTGTCTGACCGCGAGGTACTAGACACACACACACACACACACACACACGTGTACTCTCTTTCTCTCTCTCTCATTCACACATCATTCACACACATTCACATTCACACTCACACGGACACACACACTCACTCACACACACATACATGCACTCACACATGCTCACTCACTCACACACACACACACACACACACATTTGTCAAACACATAACATATACAGAGATACACACAGATACAGCAGATTCTAGTAGTAGAGCTCCCTATACGTGCAGCCACTGGCAACACAGGTACACATTAGGCTTGCCGCGGTACTCAGTGTTACCGGTGTGACATGGTGTTCAGGCATACACCGATTACATGACTTACCCACCGCCCACACCATCATTTTTTTTAATAGAAATAAAACCCATTTACTTATTTTCCGTGTATCAGCGCTAGGGGTGCGCCGATCATGTAATGTTGATTGCGATTGGTCGTCATAATAAACCACCGTGTCAACAGGGAGGCCTATGACCGTCTTCCTTGTTTTTTCACACCACAAACAAGGCAGGAAAACACGTCTGGAAATGTGACTTGCGGCAGCTCGTTGAGATCCCCGACCACTCTGTTTGTACGGACCGAGCCCGTTCATTTCCTTTATTTTGTTGAAGTAGCGCTCTTTGCTGCCTTGTTGAGTTTCTCTCGGTAAGGCATCTTGCACTGTTGATTTGTGTTGTGCATTTTGAAAAGCTTGTTGACTTTTGCCGTTTATTTTACATACGCCCATTGCACCCCGTTTTAAAACCCTAAAATCGCCACTGGATATGCGCCAAGCCATCATCCAATTTATTGGATGCAAATCCAAAAAATTAATAATAATATAATAATAAAAAAATAAAAAAAATGAACCAACTTTCTAAGCTTTAATTTTGTTCAAGATCTAGGTCTAATGGTCTAATGTTAAAGATCACAGTAAGTGCCCCACAGATATATACTCCATACTCTATATACTCCATAGAGCGTCATTTTCTGTAAAATGTCCGATGTAATCGGTAACACCGGTGTTGTCACAAGTATATTAACCGGACCTCACCGTGGCATCCCTAATACACACACAAGAAAATGGGATAATACGCATGCACACACGCACACACGCACACACACACGCACACACACAAACTCTTAACATTCACACAGTGGTCCAACGAACTCTCGTCAGTCTCTTTTTCTTGTCAATCACACCGTGTTTGTAATGATTTATCTCAAGACTAAGTACATGTCCCTCAGTATATGAACCCTAGTTCCAGCGTTGGACAGTAAACAGGTGTTTCCTAACCATGAGGCACAAGTTCACCATGGAAACTGTATCCTTAGAGAAGGCAAGATAGGAAACATGTTGGCGTCTTTGGCCACGAGCACCAGTGTTTTCTTTATATTCATCCAGTGGTGGTGAACCACTGTGGAAAGAAATGCATTACCACTCCTGGAGGAAATTCAAAATAAAAGTTGACGTTTAGCTAATTTTCCTTCAAAAAACACATCCAAGTCAAAGACCCAGTGTTGGGCGAAAAAAAACAACACAGAAACAAGAAACGGTTATTTCTGTAATTACACTTCATAAGAATAGAGGCATTTTTAGTTTCGTAAATTTGCACAGAAACCTAAACTGTGACCCGATCGGAGACGAAGCAGAACTAGAAGCGAAAAGCCTTGAAACCGCCACGGCTGTGAAAACTGGCTCAGAGAGAAAAGGCTGATATTGGCACGCTTTTATTTTCATGATTCTTCAAAACTCAACCAGACTAACCAGAGAAACATCGGCTTGGATCCCTCCTTCGCCGCTTTCTCTTCTTGGTTGCCAGGCCTAATTTAACAACAACAATCGCTAAGACAACAAAGAAGGCTTATTTAAATGGGATTTTACCGAAAAATGGCGGTCTTTCGCATGTAGACTCCACCCTCACACAGATGTCCGTGCGCTTTCACTCGTGGGAGCTACGCCCGAGTACATCGGCACAACTGCCTTGCTCAAGGGGTACCTTGGCTGCCACATTTGAGGACTTCAGCAGATGGATGGTGTAATGGAGCAACATGCAACAACACATAAAACAGACTTTTGGGTTCGGAAAAGCCAACTTATCAAACGCTTCAGCGAGAAACGAGTATGTCCAACAATCTTGTACTTGACGAGCGTCAAACTGAAAATGTTCGCTGAAACGAGTCCTCCGTGGTATCTGCTCGGAAAGTCCATCCCAAGGAAACTCAATTCAGGTTATTCACACACATAAGCATAAAAAATATTAAGGAGTTGCTGGGAAAAGAAACCTTCTCTTCTGTTTTGGACATGTTCGAGAGGTGTGGCATGGCTTGACAACAGTAATACATGGTATATATATAAATATAGCTAAATATATTCAGATTATGGTGTTAGTAATCTATGCTTTCCTGACCAAAACCCAGTCAAACAGGATGGTCCGTAGACATGCTTTGGTATTGTCAGTCAAGGGTAAAATTACAGGTCTAACCCTCTCTATCCATAGCCATTTCTCCTACCTCTCTCTCTCTTCTCCGTTTGTCCGATTCCCTTTCTTTCTTTCTTTCTTTCTTTCTTTCTTTCTTTCTTTCTTTCTTTCTTTCTTTCTTTCTTTCTTTCTTTCTTTCTTTCTTTCTTTCTTTCTTTCTTTCTTTCTTGCCTTCTTGCCTTCTTGCCTTCTTTCTTTCTTTCGTTCTTTCTTTCTTTCTTAACCACATGAAGGAGAAAAAAACATGTTTCACAAATAGGCCAATAGAGTGAGGGTAAAATGGCAACCTTGTCAACAGGACTTCCATAGCGCCATGAGGACCCCTGTGAACCACAAAGTCCATGTTCCGTACCCAGGACCGTCCGGGACGGTTTTAGCCTCGGTCGACCCCGTTAACAAACAACAGGGCCTGGCCACTTCCTGAGGAAACTCCCTCCACTTCCAACTCCGCCAATCAGTTCCTCCCCAAAGCATTCCACAGGTGTTTCACTGGAGCCGTCGTCACCTTTCCACATCATCATCTTCATCATCCTCACAGCCTTGTTTGGGTTGCTATGGGCAACACATCCCACCTCCAGCCCTCTTCGTCGACAGAATCAGCAGAGTGAGCAAGGGGGAAAAAAAGTGGGACCGGGCAGCGGTTCACTGACAAGCATTCATAAGCAGGCAGATATGGGTTAAAAGTTCACCAATGGGTTTTGATACTCCACACACATATATGCGGCTTATACCACTTCAAGGCACAGATACAGGCCAGGCCAGGCCAGTGAATACAAGGCAGGTCATGAAAAAACCTCCATGAGATTCTGCTGTGGCCCAGTCACCTTTCATGTGGACTTCATATAGATTTACCCTTATGAGGTTTTTTTTAATCCGCAAACATATGCTATCATCTTTTACTGTCTATTCCTGTTACGTGTGGTGTATGTAATCTTTCACACAAATGAAGTTCCTTTTTTTTTAAACGTTTTAAATTTTTTATTCAACTTGAATCAGATTTTCTTCTAGCAGTTAGGACACGCCTGATGGTTGTGTTATTATACACCCAGGTGTCATCATAAGCACACTTGTGTTTAAACAAAATACCAAGGATAGCTGAAATGTGAACGCTGAAATCTCTTTCATTCATCTTCTGTAAATTTCCCGCTGAGAGTGTTTCCATCCTCATTATAAAACGGATATTTGCAGTCCTTGATTCTGATTGGCTCGATGCCATTGTAAAATACTCTATAAACACACACCTGTGACCGCATAATAATACATTATTTGTATTAATGCACCGCCAATTTCAAAGTTGTCAATCTCCAAAAAATTACATTTTGTTTGGTGGGTTAAGCATAGTATAGTGGATGAGTGGTGGAAAGAGATGGACAGGATAGAGGAGGTGGTGAAAACATCTAGAAGACATGCTGAAGTTAATGAGAAATTGAAGAGCTGGAAAAGTCAAGAATTGAAGCCGCGACCATCAAACAGACTAATTGGTCTGTTGGTTATTTCCAGACCTGGTGTGCCGAGAAAGACCTGGCTATCGGTTTTAATACTGTCGCCAAAACCGAGCTAAACCATGTTTTCAGACAATGTTATGCCACTGTGAAAATCGGGAAATTCGAACTGTATGGTTTCAGCAGTTACGTTGGCCTACGAACAGGGCTGCGTTGCTTGCCATTTTGCTGTGTTGAGGAACAATTGCTTGGCGGAAGAATGATGAGTTGTTTTCAAATAAATGATTGCACTTCATGTTGCTGTGTGTTTATTTTGTGAAATCTTGATAGGTAGTCTACAGTAACCACTTTGATTTACAGTGATTTTAGCGCAGCTACGCGTCGTGACCAAGAGCGCCCCCTAGCTGTTCCAAAATCGAAACCGCGGCCTCTTGTGGCTTATTGCTTAACTCTGTCCCTCCCTCCACCCTCCAGACGTCTGTGTTGGACCTGAAGGAGAAGGCCTCATGCCTGGCCTCGGGGGCCGTGAAGAGGGACAGCCGGCTGAAGAGTCTGGAGATCAACCTGGAGCAGAAGACGGAGGAGTGTCTGAAGCTGGAGAGTCAGCTGAAGAAGGTGAGCCCTCTCACCGCTCGCGTACGGCAGGACCCAGCGCTGGGAAACATGTCAGCCAACGACCCGTGAAGTGGAGCACTGTCGATGTGCTAGGAGAAGCAACAGCCATGTCACATGCACACACACACACACTCACATCTCTCTCTGTCGCTTTTTCGTTTATTTTCTCTTGTACGCTGTGCTTGTTCGTCTCTCCCACACAGCATCCTATATGTGTGTGTGTGTGTGTGTGAGTGATGGTTCACTGACAACTGTACTGACATATTCATAGAGTGGTGAGGACAGTACAGCCACACCCTGTGTGTGTGTGTGTGTGTGGATGTTTGTTTGCCTGGCTATATGACTCCTGTGTATTCTCTGTGCTAGTGCCATTATATACAATATGATTGTATGCATTTGGTATGTGTGTGTGTGTGTGTGTGTGTGTGTGTGTGTGTGTGTGTGTGCGTGTGCATGCCCCTAGCCTTGTTGACACTCCACAGACACAGAAGTCTCTTCTATTCCCAGTCCCTACTGCTCCCTTACATCACCCCTCTCTCTCGCTCTCGCTCTCTTTCTCGCTCTCTTTCTCGCTCTCCCTCTCTCTCTCTCTTTCACTCTCCCTCTCTCTCTCGCTCTCTCTCTTTCGCTCTCCCTCTCTCTCGCTCTCCCTCTTTCTCTCTCTCTCTCTCTCTCTCTCTCTCTCTCTCTCTCTCTCTCTCTCTCTTTCTCACTCTCTCTCACTCTCCCTCTCTCTCTCGCTCTCTTTCGCTCTACCTCTCTCTCGCTCTCCCTCTCTCTTTCTCTCTCTCTCTCTCTCTCTCGCTCTCCCTCTCTCTCTCTCTCTCTCGCTCTCCCTCTCTCTTTCTCTCTCTCTCTCTCTCGCTCTCCCCTCCTTCCTTCTTTCTCGCTCTCCCCCTCTCTCTTTCTCTCTCTCGCTCTCCCTCTCTCTCTCTCTCTCTTTCGCTCTACCTCTCTTTCTTTCTCTTTCGCTCTCTCTCTCTTTCGCTCTCCCTTTCTCTCTCTCTCGCTCCCTCTCTCTTTCTCTCTCCCTCTCTCGCTCTCCCTCTCTCGCTCTCCCTCTCTCTCTCTTTCGCTCTCCCACTCTCTCTCTCTCCTTCACTCCCTCTCGCTCTCTCACTCTCTCTCTCGCTCTCTCTCTCTCTCTTTACTGGGGTCGTAATATTTTATTTCCATCTACCCAAACATTTGCTCTCTGCACAGAAAAGGGCACTTCGAGCCTTCTGCCCTTCCAACACTAACACACTTACACACACGTATATACACACACACACACACACACACACACACACACACACACACGTATACACATATACACACACGTATACACACACATGCGTATACCGGTACACACATACACACACACACACACACACACACACACACACACACGCGCGCACATGAATGGCTGTATTGGAAGTTCTTCCAATAACAATAGGCTTACACAAACAGCAGGCACAAACTTTGTAGCCAATGGCCCTCGTTGTTTTGATTTAATCTGGTCTTTATTTGTCTTTTATATGTTCTTCTCTATCGTTTAATGGGACTCATATACAGAGTTATGAGAAGGGCTTTAGTGTGTAAAGCAGCATGCTGTCCATCTACCTTTGTTTTCAGTGACCGAGACCTGTCCTGTGTCCCGTTGTGTGAGTGTATAGCATGGGGTCTTACACTGATATATTACATTTACAGTCTTTGAGGTCATTGAGTCACTCAAAGACCTGTTTCTGTGTCTCCATTGCACTTGAACTAAAGATTTCGGTAACACTCCATAATAAGGGTCCTTAATAAATAGCAAACTAGTCATTAACTAACCCTTTGTTAATTGTTACTAAAATATCTATTTGCCACAAGTTAATGGTTTTTTAATCATTAATTAAATATTAGTTATTTGTGTATAATCTGTTTGTTAATGTTTTAACAAACAAAAAACAATCTATTAACAAATACTGTATTAATAGTGTTTTAATAGTTAACTAAATGTATTCTTGGCACTAATTAACAGTTATTTATTACATAATTAGAATGTTAAATGCTTATTTACAAACTATATGTTAATATAGAAGTTAATGACATATTAGTATTTAACTAATTGTTACTAAACTGTTTCTGCCTATCCCAATTGTTATTAAACTGTGTTTCTGCCCATCCCAATATGAACCACTTCTCATAGGACCCTTATAATAAAGTTGGTTACGCTTAATTAATATATTAGTAATATATAACTATCAGTGTGGGGCCCCTTATAATAAAGTTGGTTAAGAGTTATTCATATATTAGTAATATATAACTATCAGTATTGGGGACCCTTATAATAAAGTTGGTTAACCATAATTAATATATTAGTAATATATAACTATCAGTATGGGGACCCTTATAATAAAGTTGGTTAACCATAATTAATACATTAGTAATATATAACCATCAGTATTGGGGACCCTTATAATAAAGTTGGTTAACCATAATTAATATATTAGTAATATATAACTATCAGTATTGGGACCCTTATAATAAAGTTGGTTAACCATTATTAATGCATTAGTAATTTATAACTATCAGTATGGGGGGACCCTTATAATAAAGTTGGAACAGTAATCATTAATTATTTACAAATATTTCTTATAACATGTATTGAAGATAGAAAATATTTTACACTGGGTCTCTCACACTGGAAATGAATGATCTCAGCACACACTGTTGGGAAGGGGGATGAACACACTTTATTTATAAAGTTAAAGAACTCTCCAATAGCTTTTTATTTTCTGGAAAGCTGACCACTAAAGGTAAGCTGATGGTCTCCTGGAACACTGACCACTTAAACTGATCAAAAAAGGTGATAACGTAATGCATAAAATGGTACATCAAATAAACAAAGAAAGAGAGAGGGGGTTCAACCATAGCTTAAGTAAAAGAGAGAAAGACAGAGTGAGAGAGACAGCACAAGAAAGTGAGGGATGCAATAATGCATTAATAATGGTTAACCAACTTTATTATAAGGGTCCCCATACTGATAGTTATATATCACTAATATATTAATTATGGTTAACCAACTTTATTATAAGGGTCCTATGAGAAGTGGTTCATATTGGGATGGGCAGAAACACAGTTTAATAACAATTGGGATAGGCAGAAACAGTTTAGTAACAATTAGTTAAATACTAATATGTCATTAACTTCTATATTAACATATAGTTTGTAAATAAGCATTTAACATTCTAATTATGTAATAAATAACTGTTAATTAGTGCCAAGAATACATTTAGTTAACTATTAAAACACTATTAATACAGTATTTGTTAATAGATTGTTTTGTGTTTGTTAAAACATTAACAAACAGATTATACACAAATAACTAATATTTAATTAATGATTAAAAAACCATTAACTTGTGGCAAATGGATATTTTAGTAACAATTAACAAAGGGTTAGTTAATGACTAGTTTGCTATTTATTAAGGACCCTTATTATGGAGTGTTACCAAGATTTCATATTAAATCCCTCCCTCCCCGCGCAGGCCCAGAATTCTGCCGTGGAGTCCCAGGCCAACCAGCAGCTCTCAGAGCGCATTTCCTGTATGGAGCAGGAAGTGACCCGGCACAAGGAGGACGCAGCCAGAGCCCAGCAGGAGGTCGAGCGGCTGCTGGACATCCTGAGGGAGATGGAGAACGAGAAGAACGACAAGGACAAGAAGATCCACGACCTGGAGAGGTGAGGAGGGAGGAAGATGTGGGGAGGGAGGGAGAGGTGGGGAAGGAGAGAGGGAGGGAGGGGTGGGGAGAGAGGGAAGCAGAGAGGAAGGGAGAGGTGGGGAGAGAGGGAAGACGAGGAGGGGAGGGAGGAGTGGGATAGAGTTGCGGGAGGGAGTGAAGGAGGGAGGGAGCGATGGAGCGAGAGGTAAGTAGAGACGGAGGGAGAGGTGGGATGGAGATGCGGGAGGGAGGGAGAAGTGGGGAGGGGAGGGACATGGATGGAGAGGGAGGGAGGGACATGGAGGGAGGAAAGCGGCAAGAAAGAAAGGATGGTCAGCGTGAGGTGTGCGAGAGCACTTCGTCCTCAGGCCTCACCAATGGACTACCTATCAGCTAATCATATATCCATCCCCTTCTCTCCTTTTCATTCTGTTGATCAATTCATCTTAAACCGACATTCCTTTTACTTTCCGTGATTGGTTGCCGTTCGCCACCGCGCGTGTGTGTGGGTGTGTGTGTGTGTGTGTGTGCGTGTGTTTTGCGTGTATTTTGTGTGCTTGCCTGTGTGTGTGTGTGTGTGTGTGTGTGTGTGTGTGTGTGTGTGTGTGTGTGTGTGTGTGTGTGTGTGTGCGCGTGTGTGCGTGCGTGTGTGTGTGCGTGCATACATCCACATCAAGACATCCCCCTCCTGCTCATCTTTGGCGCTCTCAGCTACCGCGAGATCAAGCCCAACCCCCGGCTACCTCTCAGCCAATGGGGGGGCTGGTGTGGGACTACTTGGGCACGTGAGTGGCTCGTGCTCCAGTCAGTCAGTTCAGTCCAACTACTGCACGAACACGACTCACTCTGCTCGTCACGGACCGTATACACGAGAGCACTGCTTTTTGCTCTCCCTCCCATGTGGGAAAACACTCTCTATTAAAAACTACGATTAATCTATTCATTAATACTGTCTATTCAAAAGGATTCTCCATCAGTTTTACCTCATTGTACAGGTGTCTTGCTGTACTGTAATTGCATATACATATACAATTTGTAGTTCCCATTCTTATTATGATTATTTTTACCAGCTTGTTACAATGGCACTGGCAACTTAACATAGAAATAGGCCTATTCAAACGTGTTTTTTATGATTCGATGATTTATATAAATCACTTAAAAAGGCTTTTTCCACATGGGACTGCGCTAGCTTACTAACTGCCACAGAGCCTTTGGAATGTCATAGTTGCATCATCAATTGCATATCTTCATCCTTATCCGCACCACTGATCCAAAGTGCATCTGGTACGTGAAAAAAATCTAAACTATTGAGGGTGGTGGTGCTACACTGCCTTTGTTTGTGTGAGCACATGGTACGTGTAGTTAAATAAGTCAGTAGCATGTCAGTAGCAGTAGCATGGCGCGCTATGGTTGTGCTGAGCGTGATGCACAAGGCTGTTGACAGAGTCTTCAGCTCGCACAGCGTCAGTTCATACTGGTGGTGTGACTCTTTCATATGCTCACACTCACAGCCTAACTCACTACTCTCTTTCAGCTCAGGGATGCCGGAAGTTTCAACTTTCACACCATATATATCTTTTTGTTTTTCGCTTTTATCAGGAAAGGATAACCCCAATCTACTTTGTCTGTTTCCCAATCTGTTTCCCTTCTTTTTTCTTTCAAACTGTCTCTCTCCCTCTCTGTATGTCAGAGCTTAATTACTTGTTTGAACCAAGCTGCATTCCTGCCTGCATTCACCTGTAGTTGCCTCTAATGCATGCTGGCCTGCTTCGATACCTGGTGTGAAATGAATAATTCATAATGATTCGTTAATCATTATCAATTAATAATATGTATTAATGCAGTGGTTCTCAACCGGTGGGGCGCGCCCCCCTGGGGGGTCGCGGACACTCTCCCGGGGGGGGCGCGGACACTCTCCCGGGGGGCTCGAGTAGCAGTGGCGGTTCAGGGGGGGGGGGGGCCGGGGGTGCGCGTGCGCGATCGTAATCCACCCCGGACCTACGACCGGCGGCAGGGGTGCGTGCAACAATCCAAGCGTTGTCCGTGTTGCTACAACAAGGGCTTGTGATCTTGCAGTTCCTTTATAGTTATGTGTTACTAATACTCATTCAGAAGGTCGAATCAGTGTTTTCCTATGAAGAAGCTGTTTAAAGAGCGCTGCGTCAACTTTTTAATTCGGGCTGGGGAAATGCTGCCATAATAAGCAATGGGTGGGCGCTCCAGGGTGCGTCGGATGGCCGAAAGACTTTAAGTCATAGCTCTTTTCCTATGAATAAGCTGGTTGAATCAGTTAAGACCGTGCTCCTTTTGTTGCTCCATGTTCCTGCTAACAGGCAGACTCACAAGGGACGAGGGGCACTCTCTCCAACATGCAACCGGTCTGCTTTTTGTCTCCCTGTCTGTCTTCTCCCTGCTCCTTTGATGTGTGGACCGTCGCACCGAATGTGCCTGCTACCCCCTTAGTGTCTTGTTCTCCCTTTTTCTCCCTTTTTCTCTCTCTCGCGCTCTCTCTCTCTCTCTCTGTCTCTCTCTCTGTCTCTCTCTCTCTCTCTCTCCCTCCTTATCGTTTCTTTGATCTCCATCCCTACTGTATTCCCTGGGCTCACTCGCCCCACCGCTACCCTCTTTCCCAATGTTTTTTCTCTCTTCCTGTTTCTTGCTTTTGCCTCCTCAGTCCCTTCCTCCCTTCCTTCCTCTGTCTCTCTCCTTCTGTGTGTCTATGTCTCTATTTCCCTGTGTGTTTTAGTAGTAGACAGTATAGGACTATAGGTGGGAAATGATCTCTCTCTCTCTGTCTCTTGCTTCTTGTCTAGCTCTGTGTCTAGCTGTGTGTGTGTGTGTGTGTGTGTGTGTGTGTGTGTGTGTGTGTGTGTGTGTGTGTGTGATTGTGTCTCTCTCCCTCTCTCTGTCTCTCTCTCTGTCTCTTTCTCTCTCTCCCCTGCTGTTTGTCTATGTACAAGTAGACAGTATATAGGACTAATGGTGGGTAATGATTCTTTGGGAAACGGAGGCTTCCCTCTCTGTGTCTCCGTCTAGTGGAAATACTACACCATTAATAATTCAGCACCTGCAGACTTCAAACATGCTCTGTGCGTGTGTTTGCGTGTGTGTGCGCGCGCGCGCGTGTGTGTGTGCGCCTGCGAGCCAGATTTCCCCCGTGGTGCTAGGTTTGTGCTAAGCCCGATAACACGACTTTGGCAACATTTAAAATGCACACGTGATCTGGGGCATCCACATGTTTTTTCCCTTCAAAAGGCCGTCGGACAGTTGGTATTTATCAGACTGCTAATGACTTCCGTAGACCGGAGCTCGTGAAAGATCCCACTGTGTGTGAAACTCAAGCCTCGGCATCACATGCTAGTTTGAGATTTCCTTCTTGTGTAAATGTTGTGTCCTATAATATTATTATTAAGGATTAGTGGATGTTTACATGTGGAAAACAGACATTTTTATACACACACACACACGTACGCACACACACATATGCACACACACACACACACACACACACATACTACACATACATATTGATATAAGTTATTTCTAGTATGGTTTGTGGGGGGAGATGTATAAACATACCTTGTATTCAGTGTCAGGTCTCACACACACACACACACACACACACACACACACACAGGTTCGTATCAGCGGCCGTACAGACTGGCAGGCCTCCAGTGGTGGACACCAGCATGACGAACAGTGTTAATAAAAGTGTTGCGCAACCTCTTCACCTTGATTTACTAAGCAGCGAGCAACAGGCGATATGGGAAGACATGGAGCGCCTGACAGCTTTTGGTTTCTTTGCTTATTGGATCCTGTGTGTGTGCGTGTGCGCGTGTGTGTGTGTGTGTGTGTGTGTGCCTGCCTGTGTGTGTGGGGGTCTGCGTGTATGCACATACCCCTGTGTGTTAGACTGTATTGCTATAAAAGGTTAGACAGGCTGTGCAAATACAAAGCCTTTTTAAACACAAATAATATTTATAAAGAAGATGTTTAGAGTTGTTCGTCATCGGCTGGTCAACGGGGCTCTTTTGGCGGGAACACGTCCGCTGGCGCATGCCAACGTACAAAGCGGTTCCTCTCGCTCGGGGCTAGGCCTTGCCTTGTACCAACGTAGACGTAATGTACTAAGGTAGCCGCGGGCTAACGGTAGCGTGTCAACAGAGGAAAAGCTTAGCTCCGGGGCCAACAGTGAGCCTGGTGAAAAAGGTTATTCCTGGAACAGGTGAGCGGAGGGAGGGAGGGAGGCACAAGATCAAACATAAGCTGCACAAGGTTTAAGATCACTGCCTCCCCCTCTCTCTCTCTCTCTTTACTTCTCTCTGTGTATGTCAAGGTCTCTCTCTCCCTCTCTCGCCCCCCCCCCCCTGCCCAGTGTCAGTGTAACCGTGGTAACGCCGGGCTATTTGTCCCGGTAACTAGGACGGTGATTGGGGTCGACTCTGTGATTTCCTACTGAGGTGAAATGGACCTGAAAATCTGCCCTGATGGTCAAAATAAAAATGGTCGACATTTTTAGACTGACGACTGCAATAGGAAGTGGAGAGAGACAGAGACAGACAGAGACATTGGGAGACGGGAGACAGACAGAGAGCGATGGAGACAGGAGAGATGGACACAAGGTGCAGAAAGAGAGGGAAAGGAAACAAGTACAAAAAATGTGTTGCACCAGAGAGCTGCACCAGAACGATGGGCACACAAAGAGAAAGAGCTTAAGGATCTGGCGTGTTCAGATTTTTAGTTCTGTCTGTTCTCCTCGCCCACTTCCTCTTCTAAAAGCCTCTGCCTTTCATGATACATTTTCCCTGCTGGGCCGGCTATTGACTAATTAGAAATTATGTTTGGCTTCACCGGCGCACAAGAATAGACACATAAAGAAGCGTCTATGAAAGGTTTGTCTTGAAGAAATCCTTGCGTCTAGACCGGAGTAATGGGAAATGGAGGGAAAGTTTATTGCGTGTTATATTCTTCTGTAATAGACAGTTTGTCTCTGGCGTTGTGTCGTTAGCCAAGGTTCCCAGGCACTGACCCCAACTCAGCTTTAATTGCTGCCAGCCTGACGCAATTTAGCCACAAATATCTGAACAAGGGCTGTGTGCGACGCTTATTTGAAATCTTACAATAACAAAACAGTGCCGTTCATGTGGAGCCTTTCCTCCAAAGCAGGGCATTTCTCCATACTAGTTAATTAGGGCTAAACGCTCTCTCTTATCCAATCATTTGATTGGCTGACAGCCCATCTAATAGTTGCTGGGTTCCTCTGTACGTTTGCTTCCTACTTATGTTTGTTGTGGACCTTTTTCAGGCTTCCCATGGACTTCATCTGCTGTTATTTAGATGCATATCTGTCTTTAATATGCGTGTATTTCCCCCTCTTTCGATGAGTTATTGCATTGGGATAGGACCAATGCAATATTACTGGTTATTTCCTATTGCACTTTTTTGCTGTCTGTCTGTCGGTCTGTCTGTCTGTCTGTCTGTCTGTACCCCTCCTGCCCACCTATTTATCTGGCTGGCTGGCTGTCACTAGAGCTGATTTCCCCAGATCTTTGTCTGTCTCTGTTCATCTGTGCCTGTCTGCCTGGTTTTTGTTATCTGTCTGTCTGTCTGCCTGCCTGTCTCCCCTCCTGTGTCCTCCTGTCAAGATGTCTCTCTGTCTCTATTTCCCTCTCTTTATATCTGTCTGTCTGTTACCTGTCCGTCACTTGGTCAGGTGATCACGGCGGACGTCCTTTGAAGGGCGCTCAAACTCACTAAAGCTCTGCTGACTGTCTCTCTTCTCTCTCACCTTTGTGTTTCTCCCTCCCTCTCTCTTACTCTCTCTACCCTTCTCTTACTCTCTCTCCCTTTTTCCTTGTCTTTTATTGTTACAATGGACGGCTGCTCTCCTCAGCTTTGCTTCAAGGTTAGTACGGCCTATCTATCCGCCCCGTCATCCTCCCCCATCACCCCATTCTCGACTTCACTCTAATGCTGTGTCTCAATGGGTGTACTTCCATACTTACACGTCAAATGTTGGCGATAATGTTCCACCCGGTTGCAATTCACCATTAAAAAGAAGAAGGAGAAGAAGAAGAAGAAGCGGTCGCGATTGTCATTTCCGGTAAGTACACGACGGCCGTGTTTGACTTGCGACAAGACTACCCTGTCGAAGTTCACGCACAATGCAAGTAAGTGCATAGTAAATGCACAGGGTCTACGACATGGAAGTTTACTAACGGAAGTACAGACATTGAGACCCACCAAATGTCCCCCCTCTGCCCTTCCCTCTTCCTCGTCATCTTCCTCCTGACTGCACGGTTGCCGGTCAGCTCATCTCATTTCCCGCTCCTATACCTTGTCGTTCTCCTCTTCTTCATTTATGTTTTTCGTGTGTCTCAACACATTTGGACACTTGGGTCCTGGTCCCTCCGACCCTGTGACTCTTCAAGAGCCCAAAAACCTCTCCCTCTCCCCCATCACCCTTACTTTCACCCTTCCCCATCACCAAGCGTTTTGTGGTTTTTGGGAGCGAAGGCGCCTGTGTGTCTGAAAAAGAGATGAGCAGATCGGGGGGTGGAGGTGGTGGTGGGGGGGGGGGTCTGCTTTGCTTCGCAATCTGTCAGATGATAGAAAAAGTATTCTTCTGTTCTTCTCTTCTTCTTCTCTTCTTTTTTGTTGTTGTTGTTGTTGTTCTGGTGTTGTTTGGTCTTTTCTGTTTTCTTTGTCGTCGTGGTTTTGATCTTGATTAAGGAAGCCCTTCTGCAGCGGCAAATTTCTGACATCAAGGGTGCTCTGTCTTTAAAAGGAATCGCTTTGGTCGGGGCTTATGTTTTTGTGTGTGTGTGTGTGTGTGTGCGTGTGTGTGTGTGTGTGTGTGTGTCAGCTCCTTTTGAGGTGCTGCATGTCTGAAGCACATATAGGCATGAATGCTGAAAGAAGTGCACACACGCACATACACGCACAATACACACACACACACACACACACACACACACCCCACCATTGTTCCAATAGTTCTTTTTAGCTCTACAAATATCTCTAATACTACTACAACTACTACTATGACTATTAATAATAATAATAATAATAATATATAAAAGATCATGTATTTAATATTATTATTGCATTAAATCTTTACCAGTATGAGTATCTAGTATCTTTACCAGACTTTTACATTCCCAAAATGTGTATTCTTCAATTACATGAGAATTACATTCCATACCGTTTACAAAATATAACTTAAACTGAAGTATCCTTTTACCTTTTCTTAACCTTTCCAAAAACAACCTACACAACCCCTCGACGTCTCTCGGCTCCTGTCTGGGCGGCTGTGTGTCTGGGCGGCTGTGTGAAAGTTTTATATTTGCAATTAATCGACCGCATTAACGCTCAGCTATTTTCAAAGGGTTTCAAGTTAGTTGCTCTGGCTGTTTTAAAAGGAAACCCTTGATATGACTTTCTGGTGAGCGGTGTGCAGTAAACACATGAGGCCCCCAAGCATTTCTGATCAAATATTTATGAAGGGCCCCAGATGTAATATTAATAACATATTAATGGGCTTTGGTGAATATCTACTACATGCTAATCATTGCGCTTAAAAAAAAAAGTTGTATTTTTAAAAAGTTTGTGTGTGTGTGTGTGTGTGTGTGTGTGTGTGTGTGTGTGAGTGGGAGTGTTCGGCATCTGAGAGTATATTTAGAGTCAAAGACCTGTCATCAAGACTTTGTGTATTTTAGTTAATATATGTCGACAATATGTCAGTGGGTGTGTGTGTGTGCAGTCGAAATATTGTGTTTGTCAAGTTGTGTTCAACAGTTTGTGTGTTTTGGGTGTCTTTTTGATATTTACATTTTCAAGTTTCGTCATTGGCCAAATCATTTAGGAAAGTGTGTGTGTGTTCTGTGTAATTTGTGTGTACCGTATGCATATGTTAATATGTCCGGTGTGTGTAATATGTATGCATATTGAGATTTACACAGTAAAGGTTCTGTTTTACACAAAACTTTTCTACCTCTCTGCAAAAAAAACGCTCTACTGACTGCTCCTTATTACTGGCAGACTGTGTGTGTGTGTGTGTGTGTATTTGTGTGCATATGTGCACACAAATCTATTTTCCCATGTATGTGAAGTGAGGCATGAAACACAAATGTGCTTGTGTTTTTCTTTCGGTTCTCACCATACGTGCGCATGCGTGAGTGTGTGTGCGTGCGTGCGTGCATGTGTGCGTGTGTGCCTGCGTGCACGTGCTCTTATAGCTTGTGTCTGCGCCGCCACAATCTTTTGAATCTTGAGTAAACTGAAACTCAGCCTTGTCGTCGAGGGGTTCTGAACATATGTTGAAAACGTGAAAATGAGAGAACGGGACGATGTTTTTCTTTTATGAAGGAAAAAAAAAAACAACGGGTGAAATATGATAAGGAGCATAGTTCGGCATTTTTCAATATTTTATCTGCTTTGGAAACGAGCAGACAGATAGACGGCAGAGCGCTGGATGCTGTGCCACCAGATTAGCGCACCAAGACGCCTTTTATCCAACGTGACTTAGAGGTAATACCGTGACAGATTCGGTCAGGAGGTCGGTTAGGTAGGGATGAATACGTCGGCGCTCAACCCCGAAACTTTCGGCTTTGTTTGTTATCTTGCGCCCTCGCTTCTGGGTTCCTTCCCAGCCTGATGTAAACGGTAAACAGACATTTATATAACCTCTTTCTCACCACTGTGTGGCCTCATAAAGTGCTTTGAAACGAAGGCTGTACGTTCACCCATTCACACACACACAAGGTGGCAAAACAGCAGCGACAACCAGCTTGTTGGGAAAAAATTCAATTCATACTTCTGTGTCTAATAGATGCCGTGGGTACGCCATGGGTCTCGTTAGCCAAACGTGTCTGTCACCATAGTTTATGTCTCCAAAAATGTAACTACATGCCGGGATGCAGAGACATAAATGCAAGCACTGGCATAAAGACCCACGCTGTAACCACGGCGGCTATTCGCCGCAGAAGTATAATTCAACTTTAAAGGGTAGCTTTGGGATTTTTCTGTCTAACCCAGTCTCTACAAGGAGAAGTGTCGCTCTGAACTCTCCTTGGAGAGACTTGGTTAGGCACAATAACAAACAGGATCAAGCAAAAGCTAAAGACAAATGTATTATTTCTCTGTAGGGATCCTTTGTTTCCATAATGTTGTTAGAGACTTAAAATAACAATCTGAGCCTGTCAGTGGCAAAACAAGCACTTTTCAAGGGACGTATGTGGACAGGACGCTAATGTTGCCCTATATTATTACATTGCTGTCCGTTTGGCGGCTGACGGCTGAAGCCCTCTCGCTCTATACTGGACCAATTGCGAAAATTGTTTTCCACATTAGTCCCTGAGACCCAAAATGATGGGGAAATCAGGAAAAAGGGTCCAGGTTTGCAGATCGGTTGCATTGCTCAGGGACTCCTCAGCAGAGAAGGAAACTCCAGGATGGAACCGGTAACCACCAATGTTCCTGAATGTTTCTCAGTCCACCACCACACCCTGGCACCCCGGGAAGATGAGCTAATAAATGTGGGTGTGCCAGCGAGACCCAAACTGACTTTCCTTTTGGGCCTCTGCCCAAGGACTGGAACCAGAACCTGGGAGTGCTGGGAGGGAGGGGCTTCAACCGTGCGGCACAGAAGTCTGGAGTTTGGGATTGGAAGCAGCTGGGAAACCCTCTTGAGAGGACAGAGGGAAGAGATGGAGGCGAGGGGGAAAAGATGGAGCAGGGATGGAAGAGGAGAAGAAGGAGGAGGAGAGGAGAGAAGAGGAGAAGACAGGGGAGAAGAGGAAAAGAAGGAAGAGAAGAGGATAGGAAGAAAAAAATAGAGAGAGAAGAGAGGACAGATGAGGACAGAAAAGAGAGGGCTAAAGATGGAGTGGGAGATAGAAGGAGAGAGGAGAGCGAGAGATGGGACAGGTACGCAATTGGGAGTTGTGGCGAGTAAAGGCTGGGGGGGGGGGGGATGGAAGGCAGCGGGGATATGGTCCATGCTCTGATGAAAACATTTCATCCAGAGGAAAGACCAATGTTACTGTTGGAAGGATAGAGGGCTTTGCAGCCATCCGGCAGGACTGGAGCGAGGGGCACACGGGGGTCCCATGCAAATGCAGCGACGTGATCCTTTCTCTTCCACGCGGCGGACGCCACGGTTACCAAGGCAAAACAACAACGCTGCTAAATGATTACACAGGCAAAAGAGGCGGCGAGGGCCTGTGTGTGTGTGTTTTTGTGTTTGTGTGTGTGTGTGTGAGAGAGACAGAGAGAGAGAGAGAGAAGGAATTGAGTGTTAAGTCAATAGGAAACGTTACTGGCTAATGGTCCAATCTATACACACACGCACATGCACACACACACACACACGCGCACATGCACACACACACACACACACACACACACACACACATACGTACATATTAAATGTAGCATGAAAGAGAGAAATCTCAGAGAGCCAACCAGATGTTTGGAGCTTCCTGGAAGCCCTCCAATAGGAACATTCCTACCTATTTATGAACTGCTGCACACACACATACACACACTTTTATTACGCGCAGAGAAAATATTTTATCCCACTTTATCCCCGTTATTGAAAGGAGGAGGTGAAGTCGGTACCAAACGAGGGTGGGGGGCTAGAGGGGGTTGGGTGGGGTGGGGGGAGCAACAGCGCTATGGATTAGCTCACGCCATTTTTCATCTTGATCTAACGCGTATAGCATACGATTTCTGGGTTCGCTGCACATATGGTTTATGCCGTGCATAAACACATTAGTCATACGCACACATCCCCACAAACCCCGCTCGCATATCCAATTAGCGACAGGCGTCGAAAATCGGCGCGCACACTTCCAGTAAAAACTTCCAGTAAAAACCACGTGCAAACACACGCGCGCCATTGTACGTTTTGGAACTCTTAGTGTCAATAACGATGACGTCGCAGCGCCACTGGCACTCGATGCGATGTGGAGGGTGGTCGTGAATAATTTTATTTATGAGATTGGATACGGGGGGGGGGGGGGGAGAGCCGGAGGAAGTTGGAAAAGGGCGTACGCCGTGCACTAATGAGAATCGGAAGAATTTATCATTAATGTAGAGGCTCGCATCTGCACAGAGGGAGCGGTGCAGGGAGTTTATGGACACGTGCATTAAAGAGACATGAGAAATTGTACAAGACGAAAGACGCACTGAGAGCGTGGCGACGCGCTGTTAAAGAGGACCCGTCAGAACACATAGAGTGGACTATCTGTATTTAGCTCGAACTTCGACATGAACTGCCGTGAACCCGGAAGGGTGTCAAACACTGGAAAGCCATTGTTTGTAGTGAAGATGCTCAAACTGCACTTTAGAGCAAGTGCAGTGCTGCGACTGTCTCTTGTACTTTCTGTAAAGCAACTCTGCGGCAACGGTACACTGCACTTCTCAACCTGCGTGACCAGCCTGACACCGTGTCCTGAAGCTTAACATGCAGTACAGTGGCTAGCTTCAGGACATCTTTCAGGCCTATAGGGTTTGGACATCAGAATGCATCATGGGATTTTTTGTTGCCGATACGCCGCCGTATTGAGAGGACTCAAGAGAGTTGTAGTATTATAAAAGCCTAAATCAATGTAAATATATCGTAACCTAGGCTAATGGAAACTTTGTTTTGTCACATCTGTAATACAAAAAAAAGCTGTGGCAGTTTCAAACACAACAATGTCTCCCCATAATGACAACTAATTTCACGATTAATTACTAAACAATGAAGTAGAAAAAGCATTTCTACCAACATAATAACCAACATTACAATGCTCCTACTCCTGCTTCCAAAATGGCGGCGGCCATTGCGATTTTGACGTTGCGATGTACAAGCCCTGTGGGGCTGGATGTGGTCAAGCTACAGATGTGAAGAAGGAGAAGAAAATATGAAAAACAATTGGTCAGGTCTCTAATCCTTATATAGTATCATGGTATCAAACCCAACAGTTTCTTTCAAGACGGAGTAAAAACCACATTGGCCGTATTTCCAAGTAAAACAGGATATTAGTGCCGGACTTAATGTACTCCCCCATAGTGTGTAATCAATGTTATTCATGGCTGTGTGTCCCAATCCCCAAAAAGCAAAAGGGAAATGAGCTGTCACGGTAAACAGGACATTTCTGTCTCATGTCGTCTTTCAGTTGCGAGTACGAGGGTTGCGCCGACGTCGGGCTGAAACCACTCTGCCAGCTATTAATCCACTCATCAACTCTTGAGTTGGGTTTGAGATTTTGCTGTGTTGCCGGCGCAGCGTTCAGATGTCGTATTTACCTTGTGTAACCTTTATTTAACCAGTCATACCAGCCTAATTGAGCGGCGGACGTCTTCGCGGTGTGGAAGTTGCTGCCTTGTTTTTTCCAGGCGGCTGGTGAGGTCAAACGCAGAAAAGTAAAGAAAACTGAAAAACTAGATTCGAATATCACCCGGCCCTCTGTAAAAGACCCTTGTAATAATAATCACACGGCACATTGTTCAGCAGTGCATCTCTTTAAAGTATGAATATAGCATTAAAGTTTGGACGGCTTGCCTAACACACATACACTTGCACATACACAGACACGGGCCATTGCTCAAAAACAAAGGCACAAGACACACACACACACAATCGGAAGAATGTCTCATATTAACGTCTGATTGCTTCGTCAGCTGTTTTGTCTTGTGTTTGGCTTCGTGCCTCCGTCTCTGTCCTTTTGCCCAGTTGTGTTATTCTGTTATTGTTCAGTCACCCGTTGCGTTGGAAGAAGTTTGTGTCTCTTTGTCTGTGTGAAAACATATTGCTGTGTTTTTTGGCTACCTCGACTGGGTGCGTGGCAGTTTGTAGTGGACTACACAGTGTATGTGTGTGTACGTTTACAGCTCTGATAAGGACTCATTTTAAGTTTATACAGTTAGACAACAGACTATCTCTCTCTCTCTCTCTTTCATTTTCATCTCGTCTTCCCATCGTTCCTTTCATTCCTAGCAGTTTTTTTTTGTTTCATACTTGGCCTCCTCTATAGTTTCTCCCGCATCTTGACGTCCATCGTTGACCTCCACTACTGTATGTGTGTGTTTGTGTGTGTGTGTGTGTGGTTGTGGTCCTGCAGGCAGATGAAGGACCAGACGAAGAAGGTGGCCAACATGAAGCATAAGGAGCAGCTGGAGCTGAGCCGCAACGCTCAGCTAATGGAGGAGGCCAAGCTCCGCGAGGTGGACCTCAACCAGAGCTCCCAGCAGATCAAGGTAGGGTGGGGGAGGGATAACTGGGGAGAAGGAAGAAGGGAGGGAGGGAGGGAGGGAGGGAGGGAGGGAGGGAGGGAGGGAGGGAGGGAGGGAGGGAGGGGAAAAAGGGGGGGGCGGGGAGGGGAGAGGAAGGGGGTGAGAGATGGAGAGGGAAGGAGATATGGGGGGCGGGTGGGAGGGAGAGAGAGGATGGAGAGAGGGAGGGAGGCGGGAGAGTGGGTTGACCTCTACCAGAGCTCCCAGCAGATCAATGTAGGGTGGAGGGAGGGGTAATGGGGGAGAGGAAGGGTGGGAGGGGGAGAGGAGAGGAAGGGTGGGGGGGGGATGTGGGGGAGGAAGGGGGGGGTGGAGAGAGAGGGAAGGAGAGATGGGAGGGCGGGTGGGAGGGAGAGAGCAAGGGAGGGGGCGTGATAGGGAGGAGAGGGAGAGATGGAGGGGAGGGGGTGAGGAGAGAGTGTGAGGGAAGGAGAGCGGGGGATGAAGGGGAATTCTGGGGGAACAAGGAATGATTGAATTGACATGCATAGGAGTGTTTGGGAGGAGGGGTCAGAGGTGATTGTAAAATGAATTAAGCGATGGTGGTGGAGGTGTTCATCACTGTGGATCAACACATGGCATCCCAAGGGTGTGGAGATGGAAAAACAAAAGGACGTAGCATGAAGGAATATGATTGGCGACAGGTTGAGAGATGATAATAATAAAGCACAAATGCAATGGAAAGGTTGTTGGAATAGGATGTTACGTACTATTGATTGAAGGAGCCAAATCCAAGGTGTCCATTTTAAATCAGTCAAAATGAAAAATGAGCTGGATAAAGTTTCTCCCTGACACTCCTCTGTGTGTGTGTCTCTCTCTCTCTCTCTCTCTCTCTCTCTCTATCTCTCTCTCTCTCTCTCTCTCTCTCTCGCTGTCTCTCTTTCACCCTCTCCTTCCTCTCTCTTTCTTGCTCTCCACCTCTCTCTCTCCTGCCTCTATCTCTCTCTCTCTCTCTCTCTCCTTTCACAACGCTGCATCACTGTAACCGTGACAACTATGACAGGACGCCTTAGGCAATGTCAGATTCTCACATACTTGCGTGTACACACACACGCACACACACACACACGGCCACATTTTCCCTTGCTCTCTCTTTCTCTCGTTCTCCCTCACACTGTGTGTGTGTGTGTGTGTGTGTGTGTGTGTGTGTGTGTGTGTGTGTGACAGAGGGGCGATGGGTAAGAAAAGCTTGATTGACAGGGAGAGATGATGGGAGGAGAGGAGAGGAGAGGATGTTTGATGGAGAAGAGTAAAGAAAGGGGAGGAGGGGGGGGGGGGGGGTTAGAAGTGAGCAAGAGAGGACAGAGAGAGGAAACGACGGAGGGAGGGGGGAGAAAGGTCTAGTGAAGATTTAGTCGGTGGATTTTTTTGCTGAGCATGCCCAACAGGATGGATACAGGGCACAATCAGCTAATCACACACACACACACACACACACACACACACACACACACACACACACACACACACACACACAATAAAAGTTTTCAGAAACTACACACAGAGAACATGCATAGACAAGCCACAAGGAAACTCCTTGATGCGAAGTGTGTGTGTGTGTGTGTGTGTGTGTGTGTGTGTGTGTGTGTGTGTGTGTGTGTGTGTGTGTTGTGTGTGTGTGTGTGTGTGTGTGTGTGTGTAAGTGTGTGTGTGTGTGTGTGTAAGTGTGTGCGCTCGCACGCATGCACGGGTGCACGGCCACCAGGTGACCACAGGTTCAACAGTGAACAATGATGTGGTCGCTGTTTCTCTCGTTTTCACTTGCTCACACCTGTCCTTTTCTTTACTCCTCTTTCTCACCCTTGACCTCCATTTTTCCCTCTCCTCTCTCTCCTTCTCCCCCGCTTCTTCCAGTGAGTGTTAACCTCAGTGGCCTCCCTGATGAGATGCAGATGATAGTGTGTGTGTGTGTGTGTGTGTGTGTGTGTTTGTGTGTGTGTGTTTGTGTGTGTTCTAGTGTTGATTGATAGCTGGTTAAAGGAGTTGTCCTGTGTGTGTGTGTGTGTCTGTGTGTGTGTGTGACGTTGGGAGATGATCTGACAGTTATATGAGTCGGTGAATCAACCTGACGTCGACCACAGTGGTTACATCCATCAGTGTGTGTATGTGTGTGTGTGTGCATGCTCATGCCTGTCCGTGCGCGTGTGTGGGTGTCACCTGCCGTGCTGCATAGTTTTGCAGTTTGTGATGAAATATGATCTTAATTCATGCTCTCGCGTTAAGTTGACTCATAAATCCTGTAAGTCAGCCACAGCCCGCCATGACGACCTCCAGCCGCTGCTAGTCCTCAGTTTGCAGACTGGGACTGAGAGTAACGATGGGTCTAGTAGGGGGTTGTGGACCAGCTCTATAGCTCTGCAGTCCCATCTGTTTCTCTGCGTTCATGTCGTGGTCTAGGGCACAGCAGGATAGTGTTGTGATGATGACTAGGGTTTTTTAGTTACTGGGTTTGATCCCCAGTGTCCACAGCCATACTTGTAGGTTTTCTGGATTGAGGTGCCCTAAATCCTACCTGCTCCTTAATGACCACAAACTACAAGGCTAAAACCTTGTTTTTTATTGGTTTAAATGTTTCTCTCTCATTTCTCTCTGCATGTTATACTAACTTGTGGTCTGTATTGTTTGTTTGTGTGTGTATGTTTATGTTTGTGTGTGTGTGTGTGTGTGTGCGGGCGTGCAGGACTCTCTGCGTCTGAAGGAGGAGCGTATCGAGGAGTTGGAGGAGGCGCTGAGGGAGAGCGTTCAGATCACAGCAGAGAGGGAGGTTGTGCTCGCCCAGGAGGAGCAGGCCCGCCTGCACGCTGAGAGACAGGTACTCTCTCTCTCTCTCTGTCTCTCTCTCTCTCTCTCTCTGTCTCTGTCTGTTAGCTGTGAATTTCATTGATAATCCTCTGCACTCCCCATTACACCGTACCCTAACTCGCAATGGTCTAAGCCCCAGTCCCTCACCTTTTTGGGGGGTTTGGAGTTTGAATCCCTTTCTTCTCCTTCCATGTGTCCCTTGGTGTAACCTAAGCACGTCGTCCAGTGATGTGAAACGACCCAATGCAGAGCTCGACACCTCAGCTCCGCCGGCACCATCAGTGTGTGTTTAATTTGGCTGGGATAACCGCCATAGTAATCAACGGAATGCAAAAGCGAATACATCGCTCACTTCTCGATGGCCAACGCCAACTCACCACTTCATCACTCAATAAATGATGACGTCATTGTCTGTACATTGATTGTTTTCAAGGAAACGTTTCGTGGGACGCCCATATAGTGTGGCACATATAACGGCAAAATGACGCCACGGCGCTGATGGCGACGCAGCATTTTTTAGCGCAGGACGTCCGGCCGCAACACGTACACAGCCTAAGAGACTTAACGTGACTCCGAGCCGGAGTCTAGCTTTCGTGTGTCTGTAATGGTGAGCCGGTGTCATTAGCGGCTCTTGAGTGGCCCCATGCTAGAAGCCGCTACGCTATGGTGAAGGCTAGCAGACCCACAGATGTCACTCGTGGTTGAAGACGCTAGCCGAGTTTAGCCGCCCGGCTAGCTTCCTGTCTGCCGCTGCCCTCGCCCAACATCAACAACAGCTTGAACACACACTCTCACCACCGGCTTACTGCTCACTCCACACACAGTCCTGGACTCACACACATGTACACATAGACACACATGTACACATTCACACAAACACACACACACACACTGTGAACACACATACACACACACACACACACACGCACACATGCACACCCACAGTCTCAAACACGTACACACATCCGCACCCACAGTCTTAAACACAAACAGACACACACACTGTGCACACATACACACACAGTCTCAAACACAAACACACACACACATGCACACCCGCAGTCTCACACACACACAAACACACACACTAAACACACATGATGCTGTACACGTACACGCTGCACATACAAGCACACACACACAAACACACAACCAATTCACACAAGACTGCTAAAGTCTTCTGAATCCACTAATAGAAATGCATGCCAACACACAAACAAAATAGGATGTACACACACACACAGCCACACATACACACACACACACACACACACACACAGGCCCTCACACGCACCTCAGACATGCACACGCACAGCTAAGACAGAAGTGTTAACTCCTATTTAAACGGTGGGCTTACAGATCACTGCGCTTCATTCACAAGGAGCCAGCAGAAAACACAACTCCAAGGTGTTCTCTGCCTGGCAACAGGCGTCGGTACACAAACACAAATTGTAAATAAATATTTTTGTTGTATAACTGGCCTGACGGGGGTTATCCCCTCTGGATAATGATGCATGAAATGATGCTTGGAGAAAAACGTAGAGACAGACAGAGAGAGAGAGAGAGAGAGAGAGAGAGAGACAGATGGAGAGAGAGAGACAGAGAGAGGGGGTGAGACAGACAGAGAATGAGTGACGTTGAGTCGAGACAGACAAAGAGAGACGTAGGGTAGAGAGAGACAGAGACAGAGAGAGACGTAGAGACAGACAGAATAAGAGAGAGGTAGAGAGAGAAAGAGATAGAGGTAGGGACAGAGAGAGAGACAGACAGACAGACAGACAGACAGACAGAAAGAGATGTAGAGACAGAGAATGAGAGTGGGGGAGAGACAGAGCGGGAGAGAGACAGAGAGAGGTAGAGACAGCTAGAGAGAGAGGGACAGAATGAGAGACAGACAGACAGGAGAGAGGGAGAGACAGAATGAGAGACCGACAGACAGACAGGGGCGAGGGAGAGACCGAGAGAGAGAGGGAGAGAGCGGATGAAAAGGAGGAGAGGATGAACCACTCCACATACACACAAACACTCCCCACCTTGTTCGCGACAGCATCACCGAGGCCAGCGGGGCCAAACCACGTGCACTCCAGTTGTTCCCGCCCCGCGTGTATAAATACATACACCCAAACAAACACACATACATGCACCACACGGCCGGCAGCAGAGGTCTGGGTGTTTTCCTAACCTATCAACGGCAGCGCTGCAGCCCCACAGTGACGCGCATTGTTCCTCTGTTTCGAACCCAACACATACATTTGACTAAGACCACAT
>JAOPHQ010005434.1:190000-205749 GCA_030340625.1 Merluccius polli
CCAGAAACTTATTTTAAACCAGTAATACAGAAATAGCCAAAGTCGTCCGCCTTTTAGTCCAACAAAACTGCGTCTTTTTTAGGACACTCTGTTGCACAGGCTGGTCTGTTGGATAAAAACAAAGACGCAGACGTGATAGTTAATGATGCGCAGGTGTCGCTTGTAAGCTGGCGGGGACCAATCCCGTCTCTTATAGCACCTTTAATGCCAAACTCAAGCCCCGCCTTCCAACAGACAGAACCAGTCAGAGTCACGTGGAGGAAAGAAGAGGGAACTAAACTATAAAGCAGATACATTTAAGTTCCCAATAAATAAATAAACTAACTAAAGACGCTAAATTGCAGAAGATGACAGGTGAAGACTATAAATGTAGACATTAAATCATAACATGATGAAAGTACTGATGAAGGGATGGAAGGAAAAGTGTTTTTTGAAGAATGTATTTTTTTGACTGTGTGTGTGTGTGTCACAGATGGAGGAGCTGCTGGCTGCCATGGAGAAGGTGAAGCAGGAGCTGGAGGTGATGAAAGCCAAGCTGTCGTCGACTCAACTTTCATTGGCTGAGAAGGAAGGTCACCTGACTTCATTGCGAGCCGAGAGACGGAAGCACCTGGAAGAAGTTCTGGAGATGAAGTAGGGAGGCACACACACACACACTGTCAGCACACACACACACACACACACACACACACACTGTCAACACACACACTGTCAGCACACACACACACACACACAGTCAACACACACACACACACACAAATAGTCTCGCACACACACACACACACACACACACACACCCACACCCACACGTAGTCTCACACACACACACACACACACGCGTGTAGTCTCACACACACATGCACACACACACACACACACACACATGCCATCACACACACAGACACACATACCTAGCCCCACTTGAGAATTCAAATGGCAAATTAAACAGTGTGTCTATTTGATAATATATAACTGGCCCGTTGCTGTAAACACAGCTATAAAACTTTATAATCCCCGCGTTGCCATTTAAACGTGATGGCTGTTGAGGCAGCGGTGCAGATAAGAGCGAGTTTTCGGTCCCCGCGGCTCACATGCGTTGTGGGTTTTGGTTGAAGACCAAGGCACCGTGCTGAATACAGAACACCTTCCAGTGGCCGCTGGTGATCGCGGGTCCTGTTGATGTCTAATGCTGTTTCCCACAATGCTTTGCTACTTGATCTTTTGGCCACTACTGACATTATATTCTCACAACGCCTCTTACTCTCTCGTAATCTCTTTTATCCCCCCCCCCCCCACTCTCTCTGCTCCTCCTGCTATCTATTTAGTTTCCTCTCTGTTCTTATGTCTTTCTGTCCTTCTATCTCTCTCTCTCTCTCTCTCTCTCTCTCTCTCTCTCTCTCGCGCTGTCTACCTTCTGTCTCTCACCCGTGATAAGCCTCCATGGCATGTGGCTGTGTTAATGCATTATCCATGTACAACTTCAGCCCTCACTCCTCATATGATTGATTACACGCTAAAACTCAACCGTGCACAAACTCTCTCTCTCTCTGTCTCTCTCTCTCCCCTCTCTCTCTCTCTCTCTCTCCCTCACTTTCTCTTTTTTCTCCTTCCTCTCTCTCACTCTTTTATCTCCTCTGTCTCTCTCTCTAATTCTCTCTCTCCCCCTCTCCCTCTCTCTCTCTCTCTCTCTCTCTCTCTCTCTCTCTCTCTCTCTCTCTCTCTCTCTTTCTCTCTCTCTCTCTCTTTCTCTCTCTCTGTCCCTGTCTCACACACAGCATCAAACCAAAGATACGTCACTATGCTTCTCACTGTTATATAGAAATGTGCAGAATACACATTGCAGCACATTGTTGAGTGAAGTCTTTGTCATTGTTTCGTGTTGGTGACATTGGACTGCACACACGTTACAGCCACTATATGCTGATTATATATGTGCATGTTTTACCATAATATATGTAAGAAAATGGACATGGATATTATGTCGTGCGGAGGCAGGCAGACACACGCGTGCAGATCGAAGCACAAACCGGCACACCATCTTGGTCTATAAATACCGCACACCTTGCCTTGCTCTACATTTTTTATGTCATTTTAATAGACGGGATTGTGTTGTATAGTCGAGTGCGGCGAGGAAGGTATGCTTGGTTTATCTCCGTCCATTTTATTGTGAACTAGTGGGAGGTCCAAGTGTCCGTGTTAGATGGTGTACGTATGTTTGGCTTCTTATTGGCTTGTTCCACTGAGGCACTGGGCGGTGGGAAGAGAGCGGGAGTCACAGTAAAATACATGATTCATGATTTTACAGTTATTACATGTATGTATTGGTATATATTCATTTGCATTTATTGTTATTTATTTTCTCAATCATCCATATGTATGGGACCTATATGCATGTATTGTTACTATGGTTGTATCTGCCTCACCTTGCAGGCGCAGCAAAATGTTTGGTCACAAATTAGAGAGAGAAAGGGAAGGACATGTAGCAACAGGACCGCAGGTCAGAATCGAACCCGGGTCGCTACGAGCCGTATCGCCACATGTTGCTTGGCATGTTCTGGGTTTATTTACACGCGTCGCCACGCTGCCCTGCACCGTGGCATCATGGGTAAGCGTAATGAAACCGGCGATTTAGTTTTCCGCTCTGCGTCGTCGGCGAGCGGTTCTGCCTCACGGCGTTCGCTGACCGGTGACGGCGTGAGAGTAAACATTCGCAGCCCTGTATACCAGTGTGTAGCGGCAGGACTGTACTCATCGGCCAGGTGAGCACTAAACCAGAAGCCGTCTGAGCGTTTTATCGCAGCGGTCGTGGTTCTCTCACAGGGCGTTTCAGCTGGGAGTCTGTGTCGCTCCAGTTCGCTCTCGCTATATACATGGTAATGCCTACGTGTACTGTGTATATTGTATATATATATATATATAACTGTCAATGTGTGTGTGTGTGTGTGTGTGTGTGTGTGTGTCTGTATATCTGTGTGTGTGTGTGTGTGTGTGTGTGTGTGTGTGTGTGTGTGGGTGTCAGTATGGATGGGTGTCTGTGTCTGTGTGTGTGTGTGTGTGTTTCTGGGTGGGTGTCAGTGTGTGTGTGTCGGTGTGGGTGTGGGTGTGTGGGTGTAGTTAAGTGTTGGCGTGAGTGTGTGGCTGAGAGAGTAAGAAGGTGTGTGTCTCGCTGAGTGACGCGTTCTTAATTCACCGTAACGTCAGGCTTCGGCAATGTTCTCCGCACTCGAGTTCATGTTGGCGCTATGATGGATGTTTGCAGAGCAAACACACACACACCAATGAATGTGCCCAAATGAATGTATTCAACACACACACACACACACACACAGGCACAGATACTGAAATTCTCTGTACGTGCGCACACAGGCTGTAAATGTGACTTTTTAAATGCACACAAAATCTCTTGCTCACACACACACAGTGTGTGTGCATGTGTGTGTGTATGTGCGTGTTTGTGCTCATGAATTCATCAAGCTTAATGTTAAGACTTCAGCAACAGTCATCGCGTTACAGCCAGTAGGACGACGGAAGAGCATTCCTCTTGACCATAATGACTTAATCCCATGTTAAATCTTACAGACACAGCGGCCCACTAAATCTCTCTGTGTGTGTGCATTCATGACATCATAACCGATCCGAGCCAACCACACCATAGTCGGTCCCCGCCCCTCCCCCCCTCTAGGGCTTATATTCAAACTTTGAGTGATGTTCATATAAAACGATGACATTCAAAAGTCTTTATCCCGCCGCCGCTGCTGCTCCCCCCCCCCCCCCCGCCTGTTGTCTGGCAGACTGTACTTTTCTTCCCGAACTTTCCTTGCAAGTTTTTCCGCCACTGACCTTGCCGGCTTGCGTTCCCCTGCTTGTGTTTTTGGGTAACTCTTCTAAGTTGATCCTGCGCCGATCCTGTAATCCTCCAGGCTCTGCATACACCTGTGGGGTCGCGCGTAACAGGGCCTTTTTCATTTTATTGTATTTTTTTACGACACGCACGCACACACACACAAGCTACTTACGCTTAACATTAATGAACCCTTTCTACACTTTTTCGTCCTCACGTTTCAACACCGGGGGTGGACGTCGTTTGTTGCTAACTAATGGGACGTTTCTGGTAGCTGGTACGCGTCCCACTCTCTTGAGTTAGGGCGCTAAAAGTATGTACTCGTATAAATATAAATTCATATACCTGTCCCCCATTCTTCCAGACGTGTCGGGTGGGAGGGGGGGGGTTTGTTGGCATATAACATCACCCGGCTCTCCCACATGCAGAACATGAGTCGACTGAGGTAGCGTCCCTCCCTCCCTCCCCAGCCGCCATATATCTCCATGTATTGCACATGAAACTGTCTGGGCGGCGAGCGTACGCCCTTAACTCTTCCCCCGGCGTCATGTGTGATCTCCTCGCTCGCCGTGCTGCGTGGTGCAATGGGGTTTAGCATTACCGCAGGAACCGTGATGTACGAGCCCGCCGGCCGTCCCGCGCATGTTTCCTCAGGGTGCTTCTTACACACAAAAGAAGAGCGCACATTAATGTGTGTGTGTGTTTATGTGTGTTTATGTGTGTGTGTGTGTGTGTGTAGGCCACTCACACACACACACACACACACACACACAATGGACACAGTAGCATGCCATGAGGCTTTAAACTAACTGCTTTTTTCTGTGTCTCGATTTCATACACTCTCTCTTTCGCTCACCCTCTTTCTTTCACACAGATTTAGATATACACACACACACGCACACATACATACACACACACACAGGGTTGAGGCTTTCACCAGATGGTTGTTTATGTCCTCTTGTCTCTGACTATCTACCCTAACTCCCTGATGCATATCACAAGTGTGTGTGTGTTTGTGTGTGTGTGTGCACAGGAGTGTGTGTGTGTGTGTGTGTGTGTGTGTGCGCACAGACGTGTGTGTATGTGTGTGTGTGTGTGTGTGTGTGCACGAGTGCGTGTGTGTCAGCATCCATGTGAACCTTGACATATTTTGTTTGGTATATCATTAGCGGTAAGGAAGGAAGGAAGGGTTAAGCGGCAGGGGATGGATGAGCAAGGGAGGGAGGGGAAGGAAGGAGGAAATTAAGGAAGGAAAGAGGGAATTAAGGAAAGACGAGGGGAAAGGCAAGAGAGAGAGAGAGAGAGAGAGAGAGAGAGAGAATCCAATTAATAAATAAAAATAGTTAAGTTGAGTTATTGCAAAAAAGTGAGAGTGGCAGGACACATGTGCAGATTTCACCTCAATTTTTTTTTTTTTTTTTTTTAAATGGACATGAATCATAGAGGCAGACACAACACATAAATCTCCTGCCGTTCGTACCTCCAGTCCTTTTGTCTGATCACGCCGTTGTGTTCGCCGGGCTGTTTTTCTACTCGGCTCGTCCCCTCTCCCGCTCTGGCAAGACGGTCAAGGTCACTGTTCAGGCTGAGATTCCTTATGTCTCGCCCAGGCACACAAGACAGTAAAACAGTCGTACATCTGGCAGACACACATGGCTACCTCTCCTCTCCACTTCCCTTGTGGTCTCCTCTCCTCTCATCTCCTCTCCTCTCCTCTCTCCTCCTCGCATCCTCTCCTCTCCCCTCTTCTCCCATGCCATGTGCTCTCCTCTCCCTTCCTTTCCTCTCCTCTGTCTCCTCTCCTCCTCTCTCCTCTCCTCTCCCCTTGTGCATTCCTCACATCTCCTCTCCCCTTCCCTTCCCTTGTGCTCTCCTCTCCTCCTCTTCTCTTCTCTCTTCACTCCTCTTCTCCTTTCTTATTCTCTTCCTCCGGTGTGTTTTTGAGTATGCAGGTATGCATACTCAATGCTCAAAATATAATGTTTGCATGTGTGTGTGTGTGAGTTTTTCTGTGTGCATGTGTGTGTGTGTGTGTGTGTATGTGTGTGTGTGTGTGTGTGTGTTGCAGCTAGCAGTAGGAATGTGCTGACTGTGTGTGTTTCACAGCAGGGTGGCAGGTCCGAAATCCCAATCTGGATAAATGAGAGTCTATTTAACTCCCCACCGTTCTGCTTTACTGACACTTACCACACATCTGTCATCTCCACCTCGCTCTGCCATTTTCTTTTCTCTCTCTCGCTCTCTCTTGTGGTCTCGCTCTCTCTCTCATCTCCATCATCTTCTCTATCCATCTCTCTCTCCATCGTTGTTTTCTCTCCCTCTCCTCATTTTTTACATTTTCTACACCCTGTCTCACAACTTTCCTCGCACTTACCAATCTGTACATCTCTCTCTCTCTCTCTCTCTCTCTCTCTCTCTCTCTCTCTCTCTCACACTGTTTGCCTCCTTTTTCTCTATCATTTTAATCCATAAATCTGTCAGCTTCATCTAAATATGTCGTTCTCCAACTTGTTTTCTTTGCTCTGTAACAATGTGTTGGTGCCTCACTCTCTCTCTCTTTCTATCATGGTTCAACTGTCACATTTTTTCTGCCCCTCACCCTCTCTCTCTCTCTCTCTCTCTCTCTCTCTCTCTCTCTCTCTGTCTCTTTCTCTCTCTCTCTCGCTTTCTCACACACACACACACACTCCTCAAAGCAACACCCTGTTTGGATGCCAAAGCCATTACGTGTTTCTAAAACATTTTTATAGCAGATGAACACGCACAGATACTGTTTATTGGGGATTAGAGGTAAGTGCAGCGATGAGAACAGCAAGAGATGTGGGGGGGGGAGAGAATGAGAGAGAGGCGGAGGGAGGTGGCGGGAAGAGGCGGGACAAGGTGAGAAAGGGGAGAGTACCTCAAAGACCAGACACTTTTAAGTGTTCTTTCAATTAACGTAAAAAGGGTTAACATTTTTCTAAATCTTCACATCACAGTATTTAACACTTTTAATACTAATAAAATCATACATTCATTGTTTAGATATCATTTGTAATGTATGCAAGATCATTTTTGGGTTTATGTCATATTCGTTTTGCTTTTAAAGAGAGGTAAAAGTTTCCTGCCCAGACTCTGAAAACAAGTAACTGCTTTCCTACACGCAAACACACGCATGCACGCACGCACACACACACGCACGCACACACACACGCACACAATATCAGTTACAGTATAACGCTGTGGATGGTCCCTGACGACTAAATGACATAAAATAAAACAAATTGATATGAAACCGGGTAAGAAGAAGCTAAATAAGTGCAGGAAAGTAAAATAAGAGAGTAAAAGGAGAACTAGAGAAGAGGTCAGTTGGACGGTCTTGAATCTGTTTTTCTGGAAGGGCGGGGCACTAAGAGGATAATAAAATGAAAGAAAAGAAACAGAAATGTTTTTTTGGCAGAGAGAGGGCGTTTAGGGAGCGAGATGTCTGTCCAAAGACAACTAAGCCCTGCCAACAGGCCTATGTGATATCCTTCAGCTATACAACCCCACAGTATCTGCTGCTCTGTGTCTTTCTATCTGCTACCCCCCCTCCCCCCCCCCTCCCTTTCCGTTCCATCCATCAATCTATCACAGCGACGCAAAATTTACAACCTACACTTTCGGTTCGCCGTCCTCTGGATTTACACTTTGACGTCGGCCATTTTAGACACAGAAGCTTGTGTCATTTATCAAACGGTTATTTCCTTCTTGCAAAAACATTTCAGCATATCGATTGTCAAATGTTATTTACTTCTTACAGAAATGTTTTAGCATATTAGCTCATAGCTCTCTCATGATAATGCAATTATGCAATGCACACAAACACCAAGTTTTTCTGTGACTTAACGTCTTTTTTTCTCCTTGCTGGTATTGTATCGACCGGAGCGCTAACAGTGTTAGCACCAGACAGCTTTAGGATCTACAGGGGTCAAAGTGCAAGGAACTTTTTTAACCCAAACTGTAGCACGACCCATGAGTGTATGAATCAGGGGATTATTTTCGTTCTTATTATTTCTTGTTTTCGTCGATTTGTATTCAGCTGAGGGTGAAGCTTCCAGTAACTGCTATTAGAAGGACTCTCATTTGCAGTTATTTGATTGATTGCTGTAGTGTTTTTTTTTGGTTTTTTCAATACATTTTCCTGGACTCCAACTGAGCCAGTAACAGTTTGGAGTGACTCAGGTGAAACAATAAGAAAAATTGAATAATTTTCATCATTTCCTCATTTCGTTAATGTTCACCGACAGAGCCAAGGAGTGAAGTAAGACAGCAGGTCGTGACACGTTAGTTTATGGAAAATTTGATACAGCCGTGTCTTTGTTCTGGGGTCCATCAAGGCCAAGTCAAAAGTCTTTCCTACATTTAACGAAACGAAATTCGATTAAATATCGGTTTGGCACACGTATACACACACATGCATACACACATGCATGTACATAAGGTATTTCCGCCGCTCCCCTGTAGTGAGAGTCTGGGACAGCCCAAGGTGAACACTGTAACTTTACTTCATTTCTCCTCCTCTGCAACTCTTTTCCCATCATCGCGCCCCCCCCCCCCCCCCCCCATCCACCCTTCTTTGTTCACCTTTTCATCATTTGTCTGTCAGTCCTCTGCCTGTCGTCTACATGTCTACATGTCCTCCTTGACCTATCTATCCCTCCTTTCATCTATCCATTAATTATCCTCGTCTGTTTCGCCCCACTTTCTTTATTCCATCCCATCTCACAGTTTGTTCTCCCCTTTCTTCGGCGTGGGTTGTTTGTGTATGCTGGTAAATGTATTACGCATCGTCTGTCTGGGCCTCATATGGGCTATATGGCTATAGAGCTAGACTATATAGCTAGCTGTATGGTTAGCTATATGGGGTATATTGCTAGACTATATGGCTAGTTGTTTGGTTAGCTAAATGGGTGTATGCTATATAGCTGGACTATTTGGCTAGCTGTATGGTTAGCTATATGGCTGGCTGTATGGCTGCATATATGCATCAACTATGTGGTTAGCTGAATGGGTGGATGGATAGATATCATCCATATGTATGTGTGTGTGTGTGTGTGTGTGTGTGTGTGTGTATGTATGTGCAATTTTGTTCCATAGAGTCATTCGGCTGTATGTGTGTGTGTGTGTGTAGTCAAAAGATCCTATTATCCACGTCTGCGTATCGGCAACGTTGGCTGCGTTTCACAGCAGGAAACATCTCCTCAACAATAGGAGTGCACATGTAAAACACACACACACATGCATAACATCCAGCGCATGGCTGACAGTTCCAATCCATGTTGCCTGAAGAGGAACAGCAGCACACAGCTGTACGCACTCGCACACGTGAGCACACATGCACACATAATGCACACACACACACACATAACACACACCCATAACTGTAATCACTGACAGATCACGCATGACAGCATGGAACCTTGGTGCAAATCTGTGCATGCACAAAGATATCCAGACACGCAAATGCGATCCGAAACTTGCAAAACACACACACACACAGGAATGACATAAAGTTCCCCTCCCACACAAAGACACACATACAAATATGCACACGGAGACGAGGACAACATTTTTTGTTGTTGCAAGAAATGGGGTTAATCCACTGTGTGTGTGTGTGTGTGTGTGTGTTCGTCACAGTAGTTTGGGGGATGTTTTGATGCAAAGCGCGACGCTTTCACGTCGGTACCGGGATTTCTCATCCCCTCATTCCACTCCCTCACCGGTGCTGCCAGTATTCATTTTTCACACGGTTAATCGTTGGCCATTTTCTCTCCTCCTCTCCTCTGTCTCTCTTCCTTTTTTGTCTTCCTTTTCTTGAGATGTGAGACTAACAATAGTGCGAGAATAAGGAAGACAGAGAGAGCGAGGTTGTTTATTAAAACAACGTGGGACTTAAGTCATATCAATTCACGGAGACGATGGGGCAGCAAGAAGAGAGAAGAAAAGAGCAATAAAAACGGAATAAGGAACAAAATAAGAAGGAACGAGAGAAAATGCACAAGAGAAGGACGATAACGGGGAGGCTAGACACGGGGAGACAGCACGTCACGTGGGGGAGATAAAGAGAGGAAAAGAGAGTCCCCAGACGGAAAAAAAAATGGCGGGAGAGCGGCAGTAGGCGAGAAAGAGGTGGAGGCCTAAACAGGCATTTATTTCCTGGGCTGATTACATGCTGCGTGCTCAAGGCCATTTTGTACGGCAGTTGAAGAGAAACCGAAAAGGGAAAAGGACCGCTATCGAAAAATGCTAAGGAACAAAACCTGTGTTTGTCCCCCCTGATTATACGCTGTGTGTGTGCCATATGATTACACGTTGACCCCAGCGATAACAAACCAGAGGGAGAGAGAGAGAGCGAGAGAGGGGGGGGGGGGGGGGGGGGGGGGGGGAGAGAGGGAGAGGGAGAGGGAGCGAGAGAGAAGGAGGGAGAGGGAGATGGAGGGAGAGAGAGAGAGGGAGAGGGAGTGAGATCTATGGCTAATCTTGGGGACCATGTCCATGACTGTTGCTATTTGTCAGCCCTCGGTTACAACTAATTAACAATTTCACATAATACGTTACCTTAATTCCACATAACAGACTTGGGGAATTGGTAAAGAAATTGCTTTAACCCAACGTTTGACACAGGCACTGTCCTATAAATTCTTCACAAACTGCATGTATCAGACTTGTTTATGCAATATTTAGTGTTTTTCCTTTTTTTGGCATTAACGCATACTCAAAAACAATATCTTTGGATATACTGGGACATTGGGAAACAACGGCATACACAGTGACTATGGGATCGGTATAGCGCTGCAGAAGACAAGCCACTCGTCCCGTGTCTCTGAACTCACGGTATATTAATAGCGCTACTGTATCCTATTACAGACTAATTTCCCAGCGGACGCCAGCGGACGCCCAGCGTCCGTACTTGTTTACTTTAATAGCACCAGAGACCGTTTAGCCGTTCTGTTTCATTTAAAATACAGCAGAGAGGTTGGTAGGTACAGAACACAGATAGAAATAGATACACTCGAACCGATAAACATATAGGCAGGCCGACAGGCAGTTTGAGAGTAATGCACCGTCGAAGCAGACAGACGTGCAGGCAAGAAAGAGAACCAGACGACGGACAAGATGGAAAAACAACCATTTTTTCTTTTTTTTTTGCTATACAGACAGGCAAGCGGACAAGATGGAGAAAAATACCCTTTATCCAGTGTTTTAATGAAATATTTAGATAACGCAGGTTGTGGCGTTGTTGAGATGGTATCCAGATGTCTGGGTGTCCGCGGCAAAGTGTGCAAATGCATTTACTGTAAAGCAGTAAAGCCAAGCAGCTCCTTTAGTTACACTTTGTTCTGTGTGTGTGTGTGTGTGTGTGTGTGTACGTGCAAGTGTGTGTGTGTGTGGTCTCCACGAGAATGTGATCCCCACAGACTGCGAATAATGCAATTTTACACCTTTCATATTAGTCACTGTGTGTGTGTGTATGTGTGTGTGTATGTGCGTGTGTGTGTGTGTGTGTGTGTGTGTGTGTGTGTGTGTGTGTGTGTGTGTATGTGTGTGTGTGTGTGTGTGTGTGCGCGGCATAGACAAAAAGGGAGGCAGGCAAGTCAGAGACAGGGAGAGAATGTGTTGAGAAAAACAAGTGAGAGGAGTGTGTGTGTGTGTGTGTGTGTGTGTGTGTTAAAGGAGGGTATGTCAGGAACAAATCCTCATTCTGTCAAGCAGCAGTCCCACCTGTCTCTCTCTTCCTCTCTCTCTTTCTCTCACTCGCTCCCGCTCTCTCTCTACCTCTCTCTCTCTCGTCTCTTTGATTTGTTTTCCCTCCAAATCCTCCTCCGTTATTTTATTCCCTTGCCTGTCATGGCTGTTTGGTGTGTGTGTGTGTGTGTTTGTGTGTGTGTGTGTGTGTGTGTGTGTGTGTGTGTGTGTGTGTGTGTGTGTGTGCGTGCGCGCGCGCGCGTGTCTGTCGCTGCTTTTCTTTAAGACTCTCTGATGTACAACAGCTCCTTAAGGAGAGCTTTTCTCTATCGTTGTCAGGCAGACACACACACACACACAGACACACACACACAGAAACACCAAACACAACCCGCTCCTCCTTTTATTCTACCACTTTTCTCTTCCGTTTCTCTGCATTTTAAATCATTCATCGCTCTGAACCATTTGTACTGTAATAGGACACAGATCAGCAACACATTATTCTCTTCCGCGATAATGCTGTTGCTCTTAGTTTAATTCTCTGTTACTCCTAGTTAAAGCAACGCAGTCCAGTAAAAACCTAAACTCTCCATTTATTGTAGTGCTATTTAGTGTGTGTGCGTTTGTGTGCGTGTTTCCATCCTCTTCCGTCTTTTATTCTCCGCCAATGTGTCTTGCCCCTTCCCGCTCTCATCTGACACACACACACACAAACACACACACACATCCTGAGGGGGGGCAGGTCTCTGGTTGTCTGCCCCAGGACAAGCTGTCAGCTACGGAAGGAGTACCGCACCACTGGGCCTTGTGTGTGTGTGTGTGTGTGTGTGTGTGTGTGTGTGTGTGTGTGTGTGTGTGTGTGTGTGTGTGTGCGTGCGTGCGTGCGTGCGTGCGTGCGTGTGTGTGTGTCTGTACATCCGTCCACGCATGTGTGTGTGTGTGATGGTGGTGGTATGGCCGCGTATATTTGTTTAAGGGGAGCATGAGGAATAATAAACGATTTAATTTTACCTTCATGCGGGCAATAACATTATGCACCATCATGAACGCCAGCCCACTGATCAAACAGAGCGTGTGTGTGTGTGTGTGTGTGTGTGTGTGTGGGCATGGGCGGGTGCTTGTCAGGGATACTGGCAGTCTGATTAGCAAGCAAAAAATTCTGTCAGGGACGTGGAGAGAGAGGAGCAGACGAGCTTGTGGAGGCAGAGAGGGAGGTGACGTTAAGGGGAGAGAGGGAGAGAGAGAGGGAGAGAGGGAGAGAGAGAGAGAGAATTAGAAAAGGAGAGAGGGAGAGAGAGAGAGAGGGAGAGAGAGAGAGAGAGAGAGAGAGAGAGAGAGAGAGAATTAGAAAAGGAGAGAGGGAGAGAGAGAGAGAGAAAGGGAGAGAGAGAGAGAGAGAGAGAGAGGGAGCTGATAGGAGGAGAGAGGATAGTCAGCGTCCTGTTTATCTCCGTGTCACAACTCATCCATCCTCCATGTCCCTCTCTGTCTCCTATCTGCCAAGCCCAGCTCCAGGCACCACTGTCACTCTGGACTGTGTGTGTGTGCATGTGTGTGTGTGTGCGTGTGTGTGCGTGTGCGTGTTCGTCGTAGCTCCCTCTGTCCCAGCTGTGTGTGACTCTGCTTCCGATTCCTCTTTCCCTTACTACTTTCTCTTCACTCGCTGCTCCAAGGCTTCTGCTCCTCTCTTCCATCACTCTCTCGGGTCGTCGCCCATATTTCCATATCCCATCCCTGTTTTCATCCATCCTCCTTCGTCTGAGAAGCGGGAGGATGTACAGGGCTTGTACATCGCGGCGTCGCATCAGAACGACCACCTCCATTTTGGGAGAATAGGAGCATTGTAGTTTTGTTTTTTTTGGTCATTGTTTAGTAATTAACCGTGAAATTATTTGTTATTATGGGGAGACGTTGTTGTGTTTGTGTGAAACTGCCGCAGCGTTTCTCATGGGAGACGCGGCAAAACAAAGTTTTCATCAGCCTAGGTTGCGGGTATATTTCCGTGGATTCCGGATTTTACAGTACTACAACTCCCTTGAGTCCTCTTAAGTCGCCTGGTGGCGTATCGGCAACAAAAATCCCATGATGCATTCTGATGTCCTATAAAGTACCATACCGGTGTGATTTTGACTTATCGCCGTTTCCGCAGATTTTTTGTTGCGATGAACTCCCCCCTCTGCCTGCTTTCTTGCTGTCTCTTTTACCTAGTGGGGTTAACCAATGAACAGAAAGGGAGGGGGGGGGCGTTCACCTTGGCAGCTGGTACTCCTGGCTAACTCAACTGGTAGTAGTACATGCTATTTATTTTGCATGGACGTGTACAGTGTGTGGTTCAGGGCCCTGTCCTGATGATTCACTGTTTGCGGTCCAGCGGCAGCTGTCGCTCCTCACTACAAAGTGGCCGTTCACCTTCCGCTTCGGCTTGTAAACTTGAAATCAAGCCTCAACTCAAGCGCTCCTCTGTGTTTATCCGCACTTCATTTCATTGGCCAACACTTCTCTGCCCGGCGCTCCTATTGGCCGTCGAACAAAGGCAACGTGAGACAGGGGGAAACTCCATTAATGGCCTTTAGTCAAAATGAATTCCACCGGTGTGATCATGAAAGTTCAGGAGATGAAAAGTTGTTGTTTTTTTTCCCCGAGTCATTCAACTCCCACCGTGCACCACCACCCCCCCTTACATAAAACAACAGAAAATAAAAATCAAATACAAGCCAACATCCCCTTTCCCTTTCCCTTCCCTCCCTCCCTCCCCTCCCTCCCCTCCCTCCCTCCATCCGTCCCCTCCCTCGCCCCATCTGCTGGTGGAATAAACAGCTTTATGTTGGTTTTGGAGCGCGGTGCTGGAGAAAGTCACACATTACTGGATTATACTTCCTACTCAGCAAGCAAACCCCGGATCAGTGTGCCGGTGGTGCCGGTGCCGGTGCTGCTGGTGGTTGGCGTGGGGGGGGGGGGCTTGTCTATTCCCATCCAACTTTAATTGGACGATCGTTCCCGCCAATTTATTTAAGCCAATCGAATCATGACATAAATGTCACCAAAAATACATGGTTTTTCACCATAGATTTTCAAGCAAACATGTTTGCTTGACCAAAAAAAAGAGTAAAGACTGACATTTAAACGAACACAAAACAACGATGGCCGCTATTTGATCAGGTATCTCTTCATGGGAACGGCTGTGGTGTGTTTAAGCATTAGCTTGTGGCATGTGGCATTAGCTTGTGGCGAATGCCACAAGCCTGTCCCTTTTCTTCCTGGTGGTGTGTTTTACCCGTGGCTAATGCTCAGCCTGTCACTCTCCTTTCTGTACACCACATACTTAGTACTGGTTCTTTGAAGCCCTCCGGTTGGACTGAGTAATGCGATCATCGGGAGTCCGCTGAGGAGCAGAGGGAGGAGATTCCTTCATGTTTGTTTTAGCGAGACTGGCCTATGTCACGTACAATTGGCTTTACTGGAACACATGCAGAAACCCACACACACACACGCGCGTACTCTTTTGTTCACACACTGAAAAACATGGGCTTGCACACAAACACACATACACACACACACACACACACACATACACATGCACAAATTGATAAATATGAAATACATCTACAAATGAATCGACACAATGTGTACATTCAGGCACAGGCACATGTACAAACACACACACACACACACACTTGGTCAGACAGAAGTCTGGTCTCAGGCTGGACATCCATCTTAAGAGTCCAAACAGTTTGTTAGCAGCAGGATAACATATTGTATACGACCACAGTCTCACACGTCTTATGAAAACATATTGCTGCACAAACACACACCATATCCTCCTATATGCTTACTGTGTGTACACACACACACACACACAGACACACACACACACACTGTAGATTATTGTGACAGTTTAGATAAGATATTGCAACGTGTGTGTGTGTGTGTGTGTGTGTGTGTGTGTGTGTGTGTGTGTGAATGAGCGAATGATCTAATGCCAGGCATTAGGGTCTTTGATAAAGTGGGGGGCCCCAGGTTAAAAATGTGTGTGTGCCTCTTAGTCCGCCTTTATGTGAGTGTGTGTGTGTGTGCCTGCTGTGTGTGTGTGTGTACATGTATTATTTGTGTGTGACGGGGGCTAGGGTCAGGTGCCTGGTGTGTGTTTGCGTACGTCTGCTCAGCGTCTGTCTTGTCGCCGCGGCGATGGCGATGACATCAT
>JAOPHQ010005435.1:0-27500 GCA_030340625.1 Merluccius polli
GCGACGGTATGAGCGATGACCCACGGCGAGGTGGGCCTCATGAATAACAAGCAGCATAGGGACGTGGGCCTGAACCAGGGGCCTCATCTCATGCATAGCCATCAGGTCAGGGGCACCCCGGGGGTCCGGGGCAGTACAGCATCAGGTCATGTGCTCAGCGGCCCCCGGTTGTACTGTAGGGAGGCCACACAGGTTGCTGCACCGTATTAAAGGTCAGGGTCCTCTGTGAGAAGGAAGACATGCCAGGTGTGTGTGTGTGTGTGTGTGTGTGTGTGTGTGTGTGTGTGTGTGTGTGTGTGTGTGTGTGTGTGTGTGTGTGTGTGTGTGTGTGTGTGTGTGTGTGTGTGTGTGTGTGTGTGTGAATTGGAGATTGACTGGAGGAAGTGGTCAGGGGCTTGTGGATCATACAGGAAGTGCAGGGGTGGGGCAGGAGTAATCTGGGATCCAGCAGTCCTACTATATTATAGCAAAATAACGGGGCGGAGTTATGCCTTGTTTCCTGTTTCATTACGGAGATATTCTTCATATTCATGAAGAAAAGTCAGTCACACAAGAGAATGTAGCTTTCAGAAGGGGACTTTAATAAGTGTATTTCGACAGTGGCCAATCTATACGCTGTTGATTTTAAGGGCCCTATTTTGCCGGTCTGAAACGCAAGTATGAACCGCAAAGCGCAAGTGGCTTTGTGGGCGGATCTTGGGCGCTGTTGCTATTATGCCGGCGGGATAAATGACGCTCGCGCCCAGCGCAAATCTAAAATGGGTTGGTCTGAAGCAGCTACATTAGTCATAGGTGTGGTTTGGGGGTAACGTGCAATAAACCAATCAGAGCGTCGGCTCACATTCCCTTTAAATGCAGGCGCGCTTGTTCCATGGCGAGCACATCGCGCATCGCCACTACTGGACCCAGACGTGTCCAATCCCGCCGTAGCGCGCGCATGCCCATCAGAGGGAAAAATAATTAGTTATTCTGTTTAAATCTTTTCAGCTTTTCATTTTCCGTTGACAAAATGTAAATGAAGAAATGTCACAAAGACATACTTTCCGATGTTTTGGCCTCACTCTCACTGAATCACGAGGTTATGAATGCATGGTGATATATTTGCAATGTAGACCGAGATTACTTTGCTTATAGACAGCGCTTGAAGTGGAAAAAAATAAGTGCCAGTACTGCGTACGACGGGGGGGGGGGGGGGGGGGGGGGGGGGGCGATTGTCGACCGGGGGGGGGCCGATCATAACCCACCCCGGACCTACGACCGACGAGGGGGTGGGGGGGCAGCCTGTGACAAGTGCCAGTACGCAAGAAAAAGTGCCGGTGCGTACCGGCCCACTTCAAGCACTGCTTATAGATGAGCTCTTCTGTCAAATAAGCTGAAGCGCATTTTTAGTCTGCCGAATATCTTTCAGTTACACGGCTTCGTGTTTCTGTGTTTCCGATTATAAAACATTTCACGCGCTGTTGATGGCATAATAAAAGGTGTCATGTGTCTTGCGACTATTGGTCAAACAGGTTAATTTGATCCGTCATTACTATTAGCCTGAATATTTTTGGGTAACTGTGTACGCTAGATTTACGCCTATTTGTTCACATATGTAAAAATGGGAACTGCTTCCTTGTAGATGAGAGAAGCAAAGTGTATGCACGTTACACACACTACACTATGGCCATCGGGACGGGTGGCCGTCGGGAGGTTCGGGAGATTTCCCCAACGGCCGGACGATTTCAGGCCGAGCCGGCCGGCCGTAATTATTATTTTATTTTATTTTATATTTTTTTATTTGGTGTACTATTATTTTTGAGCCGGCCCCCCGTCAACAATCACGCATTCCCCCCCCCCCCCCCCCCCCCCCGTCAACAATCGCGCATCCCCCCCCCCCCCCCCCCCCCACCCACCGTCAACAATCGCGCATTCCCCCACCCTGATTATGGCCAAGCGCCCTTAAAATAGGGTCTGAATAAGCGCCACTGACTTTAAACTAGGTTTTTTCTGGTCTGTGGCGCAATTGTTTTGTGAAAGTGCAGAATAGCACCAGGGAACGTTAGCGCCGGGACACGCCTCCTGTTTTCGCTGAACCGCCCCCGGAGCGCAACTTCATTCCCCAAGTGAAGGACTTGCGCCTTGCGTCGGAAAATTCCAATGTGCGTCGGGTGCAAAATAGGAATTCCGCAAGCGCCAGTGAACAAAGTCAATTGCGCTGAGTGCAAGATAGGGCCCTAAAACTTTACATACACTTCTTTACAGTTTACTACTGCTGGCCGAGTTTGCCAATTACGCGTTTCCCGCCTCCAGCAACATGATTGGTTGAAAAAATATGAAGCGAAAGAAAGAGTTACACCCCGTTCATTCAGATTTGAGCTTGCCTGCCATCAGACTTTGGATATTAACCTAAAGTCTGATTCGTGAGACTGGGGCAGAAGTAACTGATAAGGTTGTGACGTGCACGCGGGTACGAACCCACACATTTAAATTCATCCAAATACACACCACTTTTAGAATAGGGTTGATTTAGTAACTGGAATAATGTTTTGAATGACCAAACAACATAGAAAAATATTTAAAAATGTTATTGTCAGCACCCATCACGGAAATGTTCAGGATGTATTGGATATGTTGTCTTGTGATGTTGGCGATCAAAGACTTGTTTTATGTCATTCGGAATGGGAAAGTCAAACTCTATTTATGTAAAACACGAAAGGGAGAGAGACTGTGTGTGTGTGTGTGTGTGTGTGTGTGTGTGTGTGTGTGTGTGTGTGTGTTCGTGCGTTTGACCCCCCAGATCTTCTCATCTCAGAGCTGATGTTTGTGAAGCAGCTAGCCCCAGCGCTGAGCAGCATCTGTTCACGTTTAAAGGATCTCTTGAAGCCTGAAAGGGGGGACACTTCATGTTGTTGCATCAGATCCCAGTCCTAACCTCATCTATCATCTATCTGGTGGTGAATGTTGTCCATTCTGTCCTAAATGATCACCATATTCTCTCTGTTATAACCTTATGACAGCGGGGATCAGGGAATCGCACCTTGGACCGTGTCGTGTTCAAGTGTCATTGACACTGACATTTGTATTATGAAACACATCCGTTGGCCAAAGATACAAAATAAAAGAGTCTTGAATCCTTTCTTCTGCCTTTTTATTGAAAAAGACAAAAAAAACGCAAGCACAAACGACGACCGTTGGGAAATGGCCGACAGGTCTCGTCGACAGGTTGGAGAGAAAGAAATTCATAACGGTTGAATAAAACGGCTTGTTGTCACGGCAACATTTTAAACATTTCATTGTTATTCATGAAAGTGTTATTTTATTTGTGTGTGTTTGTGTATTGAGCGAGGGCGGGGAGGAAGAGGTCAAGTCATGTTGAGCGATTTTTGTTCAATTATTTTTTGTCTTCCTCCACTCAAAAAAGCACTTTACACAGGAAATGATGATGGCAGTTTAGCGATGGGCAGGGTCCTGGAATTAGTTTACTGTCTGGCCACCCGACGTTTCCCCAGCAGTCTTGTCCACGTCTGCTGTTACGCCGTTGCTGTTGTTTGCGTCGTTAAGCGATTTATTCAACTTAATTCACTTGACACAACAAAGGCAGTTTCTTAGTTTCCGAGCAACGGGCCCCATGCGTCCTTTGTGATCCAGTCCACCGGCCTCTCCATCTCTAAACTTAGAAAGAAGAAACACAAACAGTTACGAGTCCCTCTGATGGTCATTATGAACGTATTCATAATTGTTGGGCACTGAGGGGATGGAGGGGGGGCAGAGGGGGGGTACGACCCTATGATTAGAGTTGTAATTGGAACGAGTTAATGGCAAACACACTGTGTCTGGAATGGTGTTCCCGGATAAACCACCCCATGTCCACTTCCTGCAACTCGACCATTATATTATTTGAGTTGAGTATTAATGTTGTTGTTATTATTTATACATTTCATTTTTTGTGAGTCTACTCAAGGCAGGCCTATTTAGCTGCATTTTCCCGCCTTGTTTTGTACGTCACACCCTGAACACAGTCTACATCGTCATCCTCCTCATCACAGTCATCATCATCCTCATCAAACAGCCAGTCTCTCACTCCTGTTTTAGAACCTGCATCCGCAATTTGCCAATAAAGCCACTAGCTACAAAACCCCTCAGTGAATGAGTCTATAAACCGAGCAACAATGGCACAGTTGGTATAATGCACTCCAAACAGATGGAGAAGGAGAACTCACGTCCCGTCCCCCCTCCCCCAAGGCAGTCAGTCGCGGTGCGACTTACAAAAAAATAGAGACACACAGGCAAATAAAGGTAGTAGAGTTGAAGCAGGGGAAACAGGCCGGAGACAGACTCATCTATTCTGTCTTCTGTGTGTATATACTGTATATAAAAGATATACAATTCCTCAGGGAGGATGAGGTTATGTGCTCCTCAGGGGGGGTAGGAGAGACGGTTTCCCAGACAATTACTTTGGTCTCTGGTCTCCGGCGGCCATGACAGAGTCAGTGTAGTGTGTGTGTGTGGGGGGGGGAAGTGCTCTGTGTTTTTATATATATATATATATATATATATATTTTTTTTTTACCGTGTCTCCATGTGAGACCCTGCAGGCTGGAAGCACTTATAGTCAGACGGTGTGTGTGTGTGTGTGTGTGTGTGTGTGTGTGTGTGTGTGTGTGTGTGTGTGTGTGTGTGTGTGTGTGTGTGTGTGTGTGTGTGTGTGTGTGTGTGTGTGTGTGTGTGTGTGTGTGTGTGTGTGTGTGTAACCCCTAGGAGTGAACCCTATTGTGTGGGAGGGGAAAGGCAGACATTGTTAAAAATGGAAGTAAAGTACATTTTAACTTGTTTGTCATTAGGCAGTACAATCCCATACTCTGAAAGAGGACTAAAATACCGCGCGTAATGTTAAGGAATAATGACTTGATTCATCAACACATTGAGAAAGGGTAATTGCCGCTTGTTGGAGGTTAATGGATTTTGATTTAGTCATTATTTGTAACAAGTTAATTTATACTTAAAGGCCAAATGAGTAATATTACGTATCTTAGAGGGAAAGCACTTTTGAACAACAGGGAGAAATTGTAATGATTAGATATTTCGGACGTGCAACAATGGACATAACAAACACCTCAAAATGCTTTTATCCTCTCCTCGCCACAATATAAGTCTAGCATATGGTAAAACTAGTGCCAGTTACTTTCATCATTTCGTTGCCAAAAAGCACATTAAAATTAGTTACAAAGCCATATCTGTAGAATCCATCCTTAGGAAATGTTTTTCTCTACTTCAATTTAAAATGGGTGACAGGGACAGTAACGCAATTTTGCTTGTAAGGAACTGTTGGGTAATGTCTTCTACCTTGCTGTTGTTGAAATTGTTGTATTTACATTTATTTGAATAATCAATACAAATTCTTTGTAATATACATTTAGACCAAAGTAGCAGCACAGCTCTGTTAATTTGGGTTTATTTTAGTACAATTAAAGTGAAGGTCAATGTATATTTGCTGTTGGCTAGGCAGAGGATACTGGCTGCCTTTAATTTTCATTGGGGATGTGAACAATAACACAAAGTCGAATAGTACTATGTCCTTGTACGCAGTAACAACCACATGCAGTGTGTTTGATTGTTTCGTTGTGGAGCCAAATCAAAAGAGCTCACCTCTGTTAGTGTTTGCCGTCCTGTCGTTTTTACAACTCAAATTGAGATAATTATGGTAAAAAATTGAAATTGGGATATTGAACATAAAAAAGAGGGATACTAATAAAATGTATTTGTATTCATATGTTGCATATTTCAAGTAGGCCTAGGCCTACTTGAAAATGCTTTTAAATGCTAATGATTTGGTTTAGATCAGAAAGCAACAGCTAACGACAGTGGACGCATAACTGAGGGTCTAATCAGAGCACAGTGACCAGAAAGAAAGCCTAAAGACACCGAAACAGCTGTGTTTTTGCTTCCTCATTTTCTCATTTTCATTTTGTAAAAAGTTCTCCAAAATGTCAACGAGCAGATGAATTGGCAAGTTGACTTACACCCCCCTTCCCATCCCCAAGACATCCATTTCCCTCCGCTGCCAAGCCAAGCGGAGATGCAATGCCGGGAGCAGGTGAATAAAGTGGCTGTACAAAATGGCCGCCACAAAGCGCTCTATTCTTGGCACAACAGACTCATTTTGTAAATCTTTGCCTTGCTCCCCTTCCCCGGGCTGACCAATGGTGATTCAGCAGAAAAAATGGTTCGTCTTCGATGTCCCGTACAACACAAAGCAATGAGGCATTGCAGCTTTGGGCTGATCTTTGAAAACAAAAGCACAAAACCCCGCTGGGCTCAATGTGATTCCAAAGTAAACAACAGGGCAGCACAATTTGGACCTCAAAACTTCACACACTCTCTCTCTCTCTCTCTCTCTCTCTCTCTCTCTCTCTCGCTCTCTCTCTCTCTCTCTCTCTCTCTCTCTCTTGCTCTCATTCTCTTTCTCTCGCTCTTTCTGAGTGTTTAAGTCGCGGCCACACTGCAGTCATTTCCATGCAAGCTCACGCTCCACTTGTGTGTGTGTGTGTTCATCCTTATGATGATTATGCAGCTGATCAAATTAAGTAATTTCAGTAATTGAAAATCATAATGAGTAATAGGTGGAGGGATGGTGGAGCTCCCTGTGGCGTTTCATCTCTCTCCGTCTCTCATCCTCTCTCTCCCCCTCAACTTCTCTCTCTCTCTTCTCTCAATCTGTCTCTCTCTGTCTCTCTGTCTGTCTGTCTGTCTGTCTCTCTCTCTCTCTCTCTCTCTCTCTCATATATTATAATTCATGGCTTACTGGACCAGAAAGGTTGATTCCAGCTCCCTTCCATGCCTTGCTCAAAAGATAAGACCCCTGACAGCCTTAACACTCGGATTTAAGGTTAAAAACCAAGGTTCAACTTAGTGCTGGGCGGTATGACCAAAAATTGATATCACGGTATTTTTCTAAATTCTAACGGTTTCACGGTATATCACAGTATTTTTTTTTTTCATGCATAATCAGGTGTTCACAACATATTCTACTGGTTGAGAGAGGAATTACTGCTGTAGATTGACTTAGGATGGACTATTTTACCAGCATGATGAATATTGTAGAATAATTCCACACTAGTAGTAATAAAGGTTTGGCACCAGATAATTATGCTGAGCCACTCATGAATCTAATGAAGTGAGGAGTCATAGGCAAAAGAGAATTGCAGTCAAAATACAAAACTTTTACTGTGCAAATTTCACAAACATCTTACAAACCAATACAAAAAGTAGTGCAACTTGCAATAATTATACTTTTGCTTCAAGTTCAAGCCCAGGTAGGCCCACATTACTATTATTCAAGTAAATTTAAATAAAACAAGGAAAATATAAATATAAAAAATTGTTTTGAAGACACAATTTGCCTTAATATGGGCTTTGAGGTATATATTGACACCAAAAAAATATAGTAACTGTGCGTTCACACCGAAAGCACACAAAGAGGAATCCGCCTTGTCCACTCCACCTAAGTCGCTTTTATCTCCCTTCAGAATGTTCGTTCTTGCTTTTTTTTAATTTAAAGGGCCAGCACGCCACACGCGCTAAACACCACCACGCAACTACTGCTGTAGCACAGCCCATTTACCGACATCGTTGATCACGGAAAGTTACTTGATGGAAAGTTACTTGATGAAGTCATTAAAAACAGAATTACTCCGATTGGTTGGAGGGCGTAGGTTAAAAAGTGTTTATTTACACTAGGAAAGACGTTGACGCTATGAAGATGCTATGGCCACGTTGCTTGGCAACGCCTGCATACGGGAGATATTAAATACTCTGCTCGACTTGTAAACAACACTTGCATAAAATGGTTGTTTGGTCGACGTCGGTCTTTTTGAAACCAAAAAACCTCCAAACAGCAGACACGGCTCCTCTTTTTGGCACAAGTTCTTCTGTGTCATCATGTTCTACTAGTTCTGCAGCTTCGAGTTCGGAACTTTCTTCAATGTCTGTCCTATCCATCATCACTGCAACGTAACTTCAGCACTAACCTAGGTTTGCCTCTCAGTCGTCCGAGAATACGCTCTGGTCGTAACATGCTTAGAAGCGCGCTGCGCAACATTGAAAAGGGTCCGTCTGAAACAGTGTCGCGCGGCGCAGCGTTCCGAACGTTGTGTAATCAAATACACCGGTATGCCGGTATATTAAAAATTCATACTGTAACGAAAATACACACCGGTATTCGGTGTGAACCGGTATACCGCCCAGCACTAGTTCAACTCCCCTTTACCTGATGGCACTAACACCACAACGGTGAATGCCACTCTTTGCCTTTTTATCCCCCCCATCCTCTCTCCTCAGGATAAACGTCCTCCCAGCTCTGGATAAAAGCATCACCAAATTGGCCAGTCTGTGAATCATTCTGTTGAGCTATAATGCTTTGCCCCCGAACCGTTCTGACTGGACCCGCTTCAGATTAGCCAAAATGGGAAATAATTTGATGATGGAGTGAATCACTGCAAATGGGATTATTCGAGGAGGGTCAAATGAAGTTGAATTTATTTATTTTGTTGTTAAGTGGGGTCGCTATTTGCAGGCTGGGAGGATGGAGAGCTGGGTATAAAAGCGGGTGCTGTGGTGTGGGTGGATTACGGACCAGAAGGTGATAAGAGGATTTTGCACCTGTCTGTGTAATGACATTAAACAACGGCGGCAAATTAAAGGCAATCACGCGTAATGACAGAGTGTCCGTGCTGGACTAACCCTGAGGCACTGAAAATAACACTAAACAAAAGGAGAAGGGCCTCTCTGACAGACAGGCATGCACACACATAGGCGCACACACACACAGACGCACTCACAGCAGGAGGCATACTGACTTTTTTGAGGAAGGTGTTGTATGTAGCACATTCCAATTTATATAATCATTGTCATTTCTATACATCATCATTTCTACAAATCAGCATTGTGTAATGATCACGCACATTTTTTAAATCAAAATCTACAATCTCATCCACCTCAAACCTACATTATCCTGGGGGCTGGATAGCGTTGTTGCTAGGGTGTTCGACTCCCAGCCGAAAGGTACTGGGTTCCATCCCCGCATACTAGTGTTAATTTTATCAGCCATTTTTAAATTTAGTCTCAGTTTTAGTCCATTTTCAATCGCCCTTGTTAGTTTTTATCACATTTAGTCAACCTCATCCTGTTTTTATTTATTCAAGTTTTAGTCGACTATAAGTCGAGCATTTTAGTCTTTATCTTAGTCCAAGAAAACATAATTTTATTCGTCTAGTTTTAGTCAACAAAAACTGTCAACATTTTAGTCTAGTTTTAGTCAGGACAATTATTTTACCCTTTTACTTTTTTTGTCAGCAGATAATATAGAACATTTCCATCTAATCAACAATTGTTTACTAAAAGTAAGTCTTTGAGACGGGTTTCTCAAGCCAGGTGGCACATTAGACCAGGGGCTCATCTCCTGTTTCCAAAATGCATCACAAACTGGTTCAGAAAGCGCTATCATTTTGTGACGCGAGCCGTTGCTGAACCACATCAATTTCAACAGAGCAGATCGACCGGGCAGGAAGTCAAATAATAAAAGCCATAGAGCATCTGGTCAATTTTCTAAATAAAAACACCCTCCCGATCGAACACGGCCACAAATCGTTGTCGTTTATAACTGACTTTGTCTATAGGCTACAGCACAACACATTAGGACATAACAACAATAAACAACACTAAATACATAGACGCAATACAAGACGCGTGGTCTTGTAGTTCTCGCGTGATCCCGCGAATCCAGCCGCCTCGCAGCGCGTAACCGGGCAGAGGACGCAGCCGTTCCGCGGCGCAGCGGCACTTACGTCCCCGGTGGAAATCCGGTATAAACCCAGCTCCCAACCCAACTTTAAGAATAGATTAACGGCGATATTTTTTTTATCGCCCGATAAGAGTCTTGCGTTATCGCAGCACATTAACACCGATAACGGCCCACCACTAATAATAACATAATATAATTTTTGTCTCATCTTTTTTCGTGAACTAAAATGTCCATAGATTTTAGTCCAGTCTTTATTTAGTGAACTACATTTTCGTCTCGTCTTTATTAGTCCACGAAAATGCATACTGATTTAGTCCCAGTTATTGTTTGTTAATGGGGGTTTCAGTCTCGTCTAGTCTAGTTTTCGTCCGGTGAAAAATGTGCGTTGACGAACATATTTTCGTTTAGTTTTTGTTAACGAAATTAACACTACCGCATACTAGAGCAAGAAGCCTAACCCCGACCTGCTCTCTCATGACATTTTTCTGAATTCACTGTACTTTGCTTTGGATTAAAGTGTGAGCTAAATTGCAAAACTTGTTGTCTCTCTCACTGCATCATCATTGGCATCTAAGCAGCTCACAGAAGGTTGAGACGGACAAACTGATTGGTCCAGATGCCAAGCCAACTGCACATGCCAACACATAATTGTCTGTGGTCTCAGCCCATTTTTCTTTTTCCAAATCAATCGTACAATGCATCTAAAAAAAATGCTCTCTGAACAAAATGGACATGGCAGAAGGGGGCGGAGACAATTGATCAGCTGACTCCAGGCTGTTTGTGATGATTGTTCTGGTAACAAAGCAACAGATTGGCCTGTCAATATATATTTTTTTGTCTGGCCTAATGAATGAGGGTTGTTTGAAAACCGTCCAAATAGAAGGCCAGCATTTTAAAAAGCTAGCACTTATTTCACTGGACGACATATTATTATTATTATATTTCTATATTTTTTTGCGAAGAACAGCCTATCATGAATGTAGTGTTATTATTTGTTGTAATTGGTTGCTTTGTCCTTGCTTTTTTCTTAATAATAAATTGTATTTAGTTTATCATTCAGAAGTATAAATCTCAACCAAGGATAGGGATATTTTTATTTGCTAGTTTGTTGTTTTGGGCGTTTTTATTGGCGCAGCCTGTTCCCTGTCCTCCAGTGAACCTCCAGGCATCTCCATGTGTGTCTGCTTTAATTCACCTCAAAGCTCAACTTCTCTGTGTGTTTTATGTTTTCAGCGTTTTATAAGTTCTGTGCTGGGGTCAGAATCTACCGTTTCCTCCACCGCCACCCAGGCGAATATAAAGTGACAGGAAGTACAGAGAGAGGACTGGGGAACATCAGATGTGTTTTGTGTGTGTGTGTGGGGGGGGGGGCAGACAGCTAGTAGTAGTAGTAGTAGTAGTAGTAGTAGCTTTGTTGGATAATACACAGACACACAACTAGCTATAGGGGGCCCCTAGACAGTAGCAGCAGCAGCAGCACCGTTTAAGGGCCTTTCAAACACAAAACATGGACGCCTGGCGTGGACAGCGCTGTAGTGAGATCATGTCGCTTTGTCTTGTCCTGAAGGGGTTTTACTTTTTTGTTTTTTTTCATGTGGAGTGTTTGTCTGTTGCTGCTGCTGCCTCCTACTCCTCTGGAGCCCCAGGGAGCGAGATACAAAGAGATTATACACTGGAGGTGGTTAATAATCGATGGGCGAGCTCCGGTACAGAGGCTAAAACAGCGTAAACGTGCCTCTACTTCATTGAACCTGCCATTGAAATATTCATGGGTGCTGCTCTGCTGAAGTGGGCTCGTGTTGTGAGGTAGCCCCTGTCTGCTGGCTGTGCTAAGAGAGCCACTTCCTCGATATCTCTTCTTCCCCTTCGCTTCGCTTCTGTTCCGGCCGTGTGTTTCATTGTACAGGGTTTTAAATATTTCAATCATGGATATAAATAATGACAAACTATACCCCCCACCCCCAACTAGTGTTAATTTTATCAGCCATTTTTAAATTTAGTCTCAGTTTTAGTCCAGTTTCAATCACACATCACATTTAGTCAACCTCATCCTGTTTTTATTTATTCAAGTTTTAGTCGACTATAAGTCGAGCATTTTAGTCTTTATCTTAGTCCAAGAAAACATAATTTTATTCGTCTAGTTTTAGTCAACAAAAACTGTCAACATTTTAGTCTAGTTTTAGTCAGGACAATTATTTTACCCTTTTACTTTTTTTGTCAGCAGATAATATAGAACATTTCCATCTAATCAACAATTATTTACTAAAAGTAAGTCTCAGGCATGCAAACTGGCTCGGGGTGAAAAAGGTGAGAATGATGCGTGAGCGATTGTTGATGGGGGGGGTGTTCGCGATTGTTGACGGGGCGCGCGCGCAACAGTAACCGTGAATATCCACTATACGCGAATTATCCGCGTGACATCGCGCCGCCTTGAAAACTCGGTCGCTGGGGGCGTGTTGACTAGTGGATCAACTAGCTCCCGCCCGCATTGTGGTAATGAATCAGAAGGGTCAACGTCACGGCCCACGCCCACGTCCTGTTTGCTGAATGGTGACCGCGTGGATTCGCGCCGCTCGTATTTGCATAAAGTTGAAATCTCCCAACTTTATGCAAATTTAGAAGCCGAGCCAGGCAGCGCCGCAGCTGGCTCCGCGCCGCAAGCAATCCCAGCGTCAGCGTGCTTTGCGCATCGAATTGCTCGCGTCCCATAGAAAGTGGATGGAGGCGGCAAATCGCGCGCGATCATTCGCGTATAGTGGATATTCACGGTTACACACCGCGGACCTACAGCCGACGGGGGGGGGGGGGGGGGGGGGCACGCGCGATTGTAACACTCCGGCCGACGGGGGGGGGGGGGGGGGGGGGGGGGGGGGGGGGTGCGCTCAATAGTAACACAGTTCTCAACTCTTCCAACAGCTCCCACGAGCGCGCGCATGCGTTCGACGAGCACGGAAGCGTCAGTTCCACGGGAGTGCGCCCGCTTGTCGTGCCGCCTGACAGAATGCTGCGTCTTCTCTCTGCCTGCTCGCCTCTCTCCCCCCCCCCCCCCCCCCCCCCCCCAATTTTCGTCTCATCTTTGTTCATGAACTAAAATGTCCATAGATTTTAGTCCAGTCTTTATTTAGTGAAGTACATTTTCGTCTCGTCTTTATTAGTCCACGAAAATGCATACTGATTTAGTCCCAGTTATTGTTTATTGATGGGGGTTTCAGTCTCATCTAGTCTAGTTTTCGTCCGGTGAAAAATGTGCGTTGACAAACATATTTTCGTTTAGTTTTCGTTAACGAAATTAACACTACCCCCAACCTCTCCTTCTCTGATCCCAAAAGGGCAGGATAGTGTGGTGGCTAGGACGTTCAACCCCCAGCGGAAAGGTACTGGATTCGATCCCCAATGTCCTCAGTCAACGTATAGCAGTTCTTGAGCAAAAGGCTTGCCACCTGCCTGGTCCCTAATGACTAAAATATACCATCTGCTACATGATTAAATAGAAAATAGCTAAATAAAATTAGGTACAAATGGAATAAAATGAAGTAAATTTGAGTAACACATAATGTCGTAATGTGCTGTATACTGATTTCAAGATGTTAACTATGGTGGCTGCTATGGTTTAGAACGTGACACACCTATGCTACACACAACAGCTGTGTAGCATAGCATGTCCAATTGCTGCCCATGGTAATGGATGGGAACATGTGCACTGCCATGTTTTCCACGAGTCGAGGGTGGGATCAATGGAAATAGACCAGGGGGGTAACACTTGCTTCTGGTACAAAGTGCCATTTGCAAGTCTGGGGTTAAACTAACATTAGAATGGAGGTTGGCTTCCACTGTGACCATAGTAAATGCGATATAAACAAAAAGCGAGACTGACAACCCTGGGTCCAGAGGTCAGACTGTTAAGCACAACATTTTAGGTGATGTTGGTTAACCGAGTCACAGAAATGTGACTTAACCCTTGACCAATAACATACCCTTGCTATCACAAGATATCTCCCTGCCTAATGACAACATTTATCAGGCTTTTGGGGTCAACATTTATTTTTTGCACAAACATCTTAATGTTGGTTGAAATGAAGGCATGTCCTTCGGCCTGTGTGCTGTTAGCCCAGGTTAGGTTTTTGGGGTTAAAACTTTCCCGATCTGTTTTTAAGGCCTCACATATTTGTTTGCCTACATCACAGGGCCCTAATCCCATATTCCCTGGGTGTGTACGTCTCAGTGATCCAGATTAAATTAGGATTAGGGTATTGAGTGAGATTAAGTGTCAGGAACTGCTGGTTTTTCTTTGGTTCTTTGGTGGAGAAGCCTGTTATATTTGACTCTATTTAGGGGATTTAGTGTTTGGGAATGAGATTGGAAGATACGCAAGCCTTTGATAAAGTGTTTCTTTGTAATTGGCTTATTACAGTGTGGATTTCCAGTCCAGTTACATGAAGCGTGTTTAATCGTTTAAAAGAGTTGCAGCCGCATGGAATGGTCTATCATGCACTGGGCCTATCTGATACATTATTAAGGCTTGCATTGTATTGATGTCATGTTAACACCAGACATTAACTGTAATTTCATTGTTAATATTTCATGTCTCAGTATATCTACTCCACAGAGAGATGAACCTTGTGCATTCTCAACAGCCACAAAAATGCTACAAATAAAATCCTGAAAATTATATTAATCATTTCATACTGAGATGTAGATTGATTCATGCCGTCACACAATCTTTTTTTCCCCCTTTTTCAAAATAAATGAGAAATTAAGTGTGTCCCGCATTCATTTTAGATATTAAATACGTAATAAAACAAATAAATTCCGACTCTGCATTGTGTTGTGTTTACCAGAATTGTTTGATGTAAAACAATAAACTGCTAAACCCAAATCCCTCAGGAGCCAAACAAACCGACTAAACCCAAACCAACAGTGTCGAGAAGGAGAGATCATTGATTGATTTTCTCAGCAAACAATGATTAGACGATATATTCCACCCAACAAACACGGTCAGACAACCAAACTGAGTCAAATCGCTGCGAATGAGATCAGCCATTGTCAGCGTCATAATCATTCATCATTCATTCAACCAGTCATTTGTTTCTTGTTTCCCCAGAGGACCTTCTCCCGACTGGGTTCCCAAACATCGACATGGGCCCTCAGCTCAAGGTGGTGGAGCGCACCCGGACGGCCACCATGTTGTGTGCTGCCAGCGGTAACCCTGACCCCGAGATCACCTGGTACAAAGACTTCCTGCCCATCGACCCCAACGCAAGTAACGGCAGAATCAAACAGCTGCGCTCAGGTAAGGACGAACGCCCTGTGTGTCAGTTTTTGTGTTTTAGTAGTAGTAGCCTTTATTTGTCACTAGCACAACAAATTGTTTAAAGGTTCCAAGTTTCTGTTTTCCGGTAGCTAAAATTTGCTTGTGTCTCCCAACCCATCTCAACTGATTTTCTCTTAATTTATATTCAAAACTTAAGGGATCTTGGTCTTATATTTTAGATTAATATTTGTCCTATTTAGGGAAAATATCGGGAAATATGACTGGAACCACCTTTTGTCCCGCCGTCAACACTGTACATTAGGATTAAACTACTTGTCTTGGAAGTATTAGCACATTAAACCAATCTTCCCATACAAAACAACAATAGACATCGGTTTCGGTATGTGGGACATTTCAATAGCAGCTAACATCTTGAAGAGGACACTTTTTTTACACTTGTAGACAGCAAGATTATTTGCCGCTCTGCTATAGCATAGGTTACAGGACTGATCTAACCCACATGTTATCAAATAAACAAGGTGGATGGTCCACCACCACCACAGCCCTGGTAGATGTGTGTCCTGTTGCCATCGATTAAAACCAACCGACGGGGGCCAGTAAAGCAAAGTCTAATTATAAAGCTAATGAAGTAGGGGCCGTGGAGAGGCCTGGGGCAACCAGGGGTAGATATTTTAGGTTGATGATTTGTCACCATCAGAAAAAATCCAATGAGTCCTCTTTGATTTGCTGCCGCAAACGTATATCAAGGCAGGGTGGGCTAAAAAGAAGTCTGTTGCCTTTGAGCCCCTGCCCTAGTTGTGGCCCTCCAGAGCCGCACACTAAAAAACAATCGATTTGTCAACTTGTTGTTACATTTATTTATTTGTTTGCTGGGCCTATGTGCTTCCTGACATAGCAAGCCAACAATGCTAGACTTCTGGAAACCTTTGATATTCTGTCGCCACGACTTACCGTTGGGCTCTTAGTTTTAAAGGCAAACACATGGGCTTTTACGTATTGTACAGCTAAACAAAAAAAAGAGAAATACAAATCCTCATCTGTTTAGAAGTTTAAAAACTGTAAGCTCTCTCCAGGGGGGGGCGAGGTGCAATAACTTTTCCAGTTCTACGTAGCTCGTCGCTCCCTCTGGGGATATCAGTCGCTACTCGTACAATACGCAGAGAGAGATACACACAGCTGCTAGCCAAAGCGTTTGACTTTAGCATGAGGACGCGGGGGGATTTGCCATAGGGGATTGGCTCTGGGGTCCTTGTGCTAATGCTTTTAGCACAAGGATCCTCTACTCTCACTTCCAGATCCTCCTCATTTTACTCTGAAACACATTACAGCTTTGATACACATTAAGCTAAATAATTGTTGGAACAAAATGTTGGCTAGCGAAACACTGTCTCATGATGCCTGATTTTAACCATTGTTCCAGTATCAAGTTTCCAGTGTCAAAAATAGTTTTATTATTAATATATCATTGAAAATTACTACCAATGGCTTTAGCATTCATTGGTTCCATTTCCAAGCTGCTCCCTACCTATGAGTTTTCGCTGTGTAGGTATAGGTAGGTCCTTGCAAATGGATCTAAAAATCTAAAAGTTAGACTGTGATGATGGTTGATGATGGTTACAGTACATTTTGCAATTTAATTATTGCATTGATGATCAAGTTAATGGTTCGGGATATGATATCATATGTTCTTATCTAAATGTATATTTGTATGAACAGAAAGGAAAATAGAATAGGTTTTCTCCACTAGGAAGCCTGTTATGTTGCTACCATCACATTAGTGGTGGTACAGTGGTTTTGTAAATAACGGTTTTAATGGTTGGTCTTGTGATAATGTAAACACCATGATGGCTGCTGACTGGGGAGTTAGCTAATCGTCCAGTCGTCTCCTGTCCTCACTGTCTCATCTGTCTGTTTCACCTGTTTCACTGTCCTGTATTTCTCTCTCTGTCCCAAGCAGATTTGGTGATTGTCTTTCTCACTGTCTTGTCTTTTGTCTCTTTTGTCCAAAAGATTGCTGGTCATAACTCGACACACCCTCCGTTTGTTAATCAAGGATTAACAGTTTTTGAAAATAAATGGCAAATAAACATCATTAAAATGCTACTACTTTAATTAATTCAAATTCAGCTACTTAAATTCATCAATTCTAATTTAAATAATCCTCAACATAAATGTAATCCTTTGTGATTTACAGTAAAAGTCCCTTTTTGTATATGTCTGCGGATTAAATAGGTAACCAGCAAAGCGATTCTCAATCAACCCTCTCCTCTTTTTCTCTCTCTATTTACACTCTCTTAGACCTCACCCTAAAACGACCTGTTCTGTTCTTCTTCTTTTCTTTCTATTTACTTTTTTGTTCTGTTGGTCATTTCCAGAAGCCTTTGGTAAGTGTCTCACGGAAGAGCCCACACACTCTCCTGCAGGCAGATGGCATAAATCAACTCCAATATGCATGCCTCCCCCTCCCCCTCCTCCTCCTCTCCCCACACCATCCTTCCCCTCTTTCTGCTGCTCATCTTCTCCCTGCTCTGTTTTCCCCTCTTCCTTTTTATGCTCTCTCTCTCTCTCTCTCTCTCTCTCTCTCTCTCTCACTCTCACACACACACACACACACACACACACACACACACTGGGACTTGAAGTATAAGGTAAACCAAGGACATGGATCTGCTTAGCATGTGAACATTAATATGTCAAGTAACTGTCATGCAGGGTATGCTGCTCTGCCCTGCTTCACACACTTTACACTGGTACCTGTAAACACCTGGAGACTAGCCTGTTCTAGTCTCCTAATGTTGATCGAGGATGCTTCGAGCACAGGCAGTGCCTTGCTCAAGTGCAATCCGGTGGTACATGCAGGAGAGACAGAAGAATGTCTTTTTTGGTTGATTTTGTTTTTCTGTTTCTCTTTTTAAATGTTGCTATTCAAAGCAAAGCAACTTCAGTCTCTTGCTGTAAACATGCTCTTCTGTTCCAAAATACCTCCTATCTGGGCTTCGGTAAGCTCGAACAAAACAATTAGGGCTGCATTTGACAAAATGGCCTGCATTGTGTACGCCTATCTATTCTGAGATTGCTTCTGAGAAACACTGTGTGGGTTTGGAAGCAACCAACCTTCACCCCACCGACACACACACACACACACACACACACACACACACACACCAACGCCTAACTTCCTAAATACACTCTAGTTGACCCCATATTTCACAAGAGTAAAAACATCCAAGGTCCAAAGAAAACTCCAAGCAGAAACTATGGCGAGTGTGGACAGAGGTTCAGAGAAAACGTGTAATTCTCCCCCAGTACTGGGGTTCTGTGGGGAGGGGAAGAGTTGGTTCACATGCCCTGACTGGCTCTCTCCTCTCTCTCCTCTCCAGCCTTGGCCCACTGTTTTCACAGGGGGAGCAGGCTTCTTCTCCTGCCCAGCTGGGCTACACCCAAGCTGGGCTTAAAAAGTCTCCAGTGCCTGTTCCATTATTTTGGAGAAATAGAGAGAGAGGGAGAGGGGGAGAGAGAGAGAGAAAGTCTCCCTGAATCCCATTGTGGAATTCGTTGGGCAAATAAGCGAAAGGCAACTGACACTGCGAGGTAAATGTGAGCACTCGGGCGGCTGGAAAAAAGGAAATTAACCGTCCTTGTTTCAATTTTCAACGGCTCTCTCTAAAGGTGTTGTTAGCTTCAGGGAGAAGGGGGGTGTGCTGTATTTTTTTCTTGCCAAAGACTTTAAAGTGTAAAGCTGGCAGCCAGGATTTATGCTAATAATAAAAGACCTGATAGGCCCTTTCCCCTACCACTAGCAGACTGAAGCTCGCTCCGGAGGCCATCTTGGATCCGCGCCGCCGACAACCCCTCCCCACCGACGACCTCTCCTCTGGAGACGTGAAAGGTGGTGGAAGTTGAATGTTTGAATGGATGGTTTTTCTCTGCACAGAACTTTTCAGGTTGTTGGAATTGCAGCTCACTCCAGTTTTCTGCTGAGATGTTGTTTTGTATCCAGGTGAAGGCGAGGCTTCTCCAAGCTTTAGGAATTCATGTGGTTTTACTTTCACAAGCGAGACACGTCCAACTCTGTGATATATGGGATCCTAGGCACCAACTCGGTGTGTGTGTGTGTATGCGCGGCGTGCGTCTGTATCTCTACAAGTGTGCATGTACGTGTGTGCACATCATTCGCTGAGATACACACTTCTCGCAGGGCCAAATAGGATGCGATGGGGCCTATTCCCTCAGCACTTTAGCTATTCCCTGAGCTCAGGACCTGGGCCGTGGATGGAATGGAAGATGATAGAGAGAAGTAGGTTGTACAGGAGCTGTGTGCAAAGGCCCCTATTCTCTCCCAGCCTCTCTGTACTTTAAGTCTTCCACATGTTCCTCGTATTTATTAGTGACCCGGCGGAACCAAAGTCCAATCCTGTAAATCCACCCCCAGCCCACTGCTTATAGAAGCTCAAGAAACATACACACCTTAAGAGAATGAAAAGTCACAGGCTGTGTGTATAGAGTGTGTGTGTGTGTGTGTGTGTGTATTTGTGTGCGCGGTCATACACTTTTGTGTGTTTGTGCGTATTTGTGTGTATATTTTTTTCTTGTGTGTGTGTGATCACTGCTCCAGAGGTACGGGAGTCTGACATTTCCCCCCTTGCTCCCCCTCCACACCCCAGGCCCTGGCTGGCCTTGTCTCGCAGTATAGAAGAACTAGAGAGAGAGAGAGAGAGAGAGACAGACAGACAGACAGACAGACAGACAGACAGAGACAGACAGACAGACAGACAGACAGACAGACAGACAGACAGACAGACAGACAGACAGACAGACAGACAGACAGACAGACAGACAGACAGAGAGAGAGAGAGAGAGAGAGAGACCCCGACCGCGCACCCACGCCTGAGAGAGAGAATCAAGGCTATAGAAAAAGATTGAATGAGGGGGTAGATACACAGCCACACTGTGGATAATGTATTCATTCAGGATGAATGAATGAAGGTTCATAATATTCACGTTGGTGAAAAGCCTTGTGTTCACCTTGTCCTCACACAAAGATGAAGTGCGCTCCTGCGTATAAAGCTGTTGTCACTGAGGGGATCATCTAGGGGAGGTGGGGGGGGGGGGGGGTTAGACCTGAGCTGTTACAGATGTGGAGACACATGGTCCGCGTGTTCCCAGAAACCCCGTCTCCACAGCAACCGTAGAAAGGTCAGCCAGCCCCGTCCTGTGGCGGGTGAGACCTTGATGCCCCTCTCCAGTCACGCAAACCGGCTCGTCTTCTCCTTTCCCCCGGTCACCTCATCTCTCCTCCCACGCCCATCCACTTCGCCCATCCCCTTTTCTGTCATCCCCATCCCTCTTCTCCTCTCCACTTCCCCTCCCTTGTTCCCTCCTTCCTTCACCTACCCTCATCCTCACCCCTCCCCCCCTTTCCTCAGCTCTTCTCCCCTTCTGCTCAATTCCATCCTTCTCCTATTCTTCTCCCACCCCCTCTCCTCTCCTCTCCTCCTATCCCTCCACCTCCCATCCCCTCCCCTCTCTTCCCATCTCCACTGCCCCTCTGTTGCCCAGATGGACTACATCTCCGACCAGATTGCCTTTGGGGTAGAGTACATCCTTCACATTCATTTTTCCAAATGAATTCATCGAGTTGGATTCTTTGAACCAAAACAGCTGGGGTTGGATATGCGCAGCAGATAATGCTGTGTGTTTGACAGTAGGAAGAAGGTCAGGGTCTCGGTCAGGGTCTGTTGAGGTTATTGGCGCCCTAAGCTGTTCGGCGCCACCGGCTCGCGAGGAGATTAGCGTTGGGTAGATTATGCCATTATGGGTAGATTATGGCCACAATGGTGTGTGTGTGTGTGAATGATACAGGTGGATTTTTTTATTGTAATTGCATCACGGATGCAATAACGCTTCCAGAACATGCTTGGCGACCAGATCCTGCCCTGGATAACCTTCGCGACTTGATTTTAAAAATAAATATATATTGTATATATTGCATCTTTTTTTTTCTTTCGTCCTCAGGATACCTAGATTTATTGGCCAAGTGTGCTGGACACATGTGAGGGATTCGCCTCCGGTTTCAAATGTGCACGTGTCTTTTTGAATCAGGAGCTCCAGTGCAGTCCAGACACATACTGACTCTACATCTACTTCTGCTCTATCTCTCTCCATATTTTATCTCTGCACTTTATTCCCCTTCCTCCTTTACCAAATCCTGTTCAAGGTGCTATCCTGTCACTTTACAAACCTTTACCTTTTCTTTACGAAACTCATTAACCCTAACCTCATTCTAACCTAAACCTTGACTTTAACCTTAAAGGACCACTGTGTATAATACATACATGTTAGACCGACTAACGTGAAATGACCAGATACGTTAGTAGAGTATGGTGAACGAGTATGAGAATAAATACCTGTATTATATGCCGACCAGTTAACTTGATGTCTAAAGCCAGGATTAACATAGAGGCCGAATTTGAATGATTACTAATAACTTAAATACGAATAATGCCTGAGAAGATAAAACTAAAAACAGTTATTCATTAAATGTGGAGATAAATCCAATCCAAGCTTCAGAAAAGTTAACTAGTCAAATAAATCCAACCCCAATGTGTAATGTAACACCAGGAATGCTAAATGTTTTTTTGTGGCACATGTGTGAAAAGGCTAGATTTAACACAGTGTTGTTCTTGAATTTCATAGTCAGAAATAGTACCACACAGGGCTAGCTAGCAAGGGGTGTGTTTACAGCGTAGACGGTGATAGGCTAGTCCAAATCAACAGGGAGGGGATTCGAGGAGCCAACTGTTTTTTTAAATTTTGTATTGCTCTGTGTATTTAACCTTGTAGACGCTAGCATTATTCCACACTGGTCCTTTAACCTTTAACCTTAACCTCACCTAACCTAATCTTTAACTCACAACCACTAAACTCTTAACTAAAAGCCCTTAACTCCTGACTGAAACAACCTAAACGTACAGCTTCCTGCAGCCGCTAATTAAACCTTCTAACAACTTTCCCAGAATCCCCCTCTTCACCTGTCTTGTGATTACCTCTGATTATATGGTTCCTAGCCGGTTGGAGGAATTAATAATAGTAATAACACAGCCTCTGATGTTATGCCTGGTATGTCCACATGCTAAATAAATTACATATTTCACTTTTATATAAAACCTGACCAAGACGTGAGTGCATTCTTAATGATTGCATTGCACACTTGACTTTGAACATTTTACTGATGTTGTTTAGATGTTGTTTGTTTGTGTCTGAGCATAGAGCTGAACACTTCTTTAAAGAGTGTTTGCCAAGTCTGAAAAAAACCCTGTTTTTGTAATTGATTTTACAAATGGGGGGAAATGGATGTCACCTGGCACACATTTGGGAAACCGAAAAAACAGTAATTACAGTAACCTTTTTACCACAGATGGTGCTCTGCTTGCGGTTTTTCTTTTAGATGTTTTGCTTGAGGATATCGCTGAAATTCGGGGAATGGCAAACCAGGCATAACTGTATACTGGGAATTAGTGCCTTACTGCTGGTATCACAAAAGGCAGTTGTGTAAATACAGCATAAACATCAATTTCACCCATCTCACAAATCTAATCTCTGCCTCCCCCTAATGCACTAAATAGGTTTTAGAAAATTGTCAGCACTGTTTCTCCCTTCAGTCCTGGGTCTGACTGTAGTTTTGCTAGCCGGTTAAAAGTGGGTAGTCAAAATCTGGCACTTGAATGGATGCCCCACAGCTGTTGAACATCTCGGCGGGGCGAGAGGCTGTTGTGTTGGGCTTAACAGGCTCTGTGAACCCTGACCCGAGCTGTGTATCCATAGTGGGGGGGCACCTTCTGCTCTGCTGGGCCTCCCCTGTGGTGCCCAAGAAATCATTCATGAGTCATCACAAAGATTTACAGAGAGAGCAAGACAACATGTGGCAAGAGGAGAAGAGAGAGAGAGAGAGAGAGAGACCACAAGACAAGAGAAGAGGAGAACACAAGGCAAGAAGGGGACAGAGAGAGAGCGCAAGAGACAAGAGAACAATAGGAAGAGACAATGCAAGACAATAGGAAAACTGAGAGAGAGACAAGTAGAACTGAGTGAGAGAGACAACAAAAGACAATAGGAGAACAGGGAGAGAGGCAGAGAGAGAGAGAGAGAGAGAGAGTCGAGGTAAGGGCAGAAAAAAAAAAGACACCAGTTCTGAGAACAAACGATAAAAGTAAACAACTTTTAAATGAAAAGCAGTGCAGTCTAAACATGGACAGCTGAAGCCAAGTGTGGAAAGGCACGTTGATATGTTTGGCAGAGGCGGCAGAGGAGTGGAGCCAGCAGACCCAGCAGCGACGATCCCTGGCCCCCACTGAAAGCATTTCATGTTCCTCATACAATTCTACTACAGCCATTTAAAACCCTGTCCAAAGAAATGCCACGCCACGGTTGAGCAATGTAGGATAATTTTAAAGTTATGCTTACACAGCGTTCTGTAAATACTATACAGAGATGCCATAAGCACTGCAATATTGTGTAAGCATGCAATAAAGGGGGATGAGGCAAAAACACATCCCAAGGCTGAACCTAGGGTACTACCACCGAAGGCACTGAGCTTAGTTTTGGGACAATGTACTTAATTTGGTACCCCCCTACCCCACCATATCCACAAGCTTATTCGACAGACAAACTCCTCCTTCTGTAGGGAACCACATCAGATTCCTCCACTGATATCTTTAGTAGAATATCTGGTGGCCATGGATAGACTAGAAGTCCACCGCAAGACCAACTGACCGATCAGGACTGCTGACAAACCACCTCCACCTCCTCCTTCCTTAAAGGGGAACTGTCATGCTTGGCTATTTTCGAGTGTAAGAGAGTACTGCCTCATACATGTGTTGTGAAAAAAATGCAGTCTGCAACATCAACTCTGTTTCCATGGAGAAGTCAGACCATTGACAATCCTTGGTCTGATTCGTAAAATTACGTAAATTGTCCAACCTTTCCGGGATGTTTTCATGGTAACAGTTGATGTTGAGCACTGCGATTCTAGATATTCTAGCGATATCAGAGGAGCAGCCGAAGATTAGGAGAGGAGTTCATGATGCACACCCCAACATCTCTGTCTTTTGTGATACCAGCAGTGGAAGGTCTCCCTTTTTGGATTCAGAGCCTTAGCCTTTCTTTCAAGGATGGGATGAAAACTATCTTATTCTAAATGATGCTGATCATTGCAATTGCCTCCAACCCAAAATAACGCTGAACTACTAAACATACCTAACTTCTTCCTACTACTATTCACTAACTAATATTAACCTTATGCAACTAAACTGATGTTGTCTTCGTGTGTTTGTGTTTCCTCCAGAGAGTACCCCGATTCGAGGTAAGATGTCCAACCATCGCAGTAAAAATGAGATAGAACAATGCATTTTAACTCTCAACTAACCCACACCTAACCACTCGCAACTCATCCTGACAGGCTTTTAAATGTATATATAAAACCAATAAAACCAAAAGAAAAACAATCTTTCAAAAGAAAAAGCCAAAATCTGCAAAATTGTCTCTCTCTGTCTGTTGCCACTGACATTAAGCGTCTGTGTTCTGTGTTTTGTATTCTGTTCCGTGGTTTATGTTTGTCTGGTCCCCAGTGTGTGTGTGAGTGCTTCTCCTTTCATTGCAGATCTGGTGTGTAACTCTGCCGTCTGTGTTGACATCCTATGTCTGTTTGTGTCACCCTCAGCCACCAAACCCCCAAAACCCAATATACCCTAATATTGAGAAAATGATCCAGAAGCTTTGAATGGTTTTTCAGGTTCATTACCATTACAGTGGAGTATTGCTGGTGGAGGGATGGATGGGTGGGTGTGGTGGTGGTGGTATGTATTGAGGTATTTCTAGTCAGATTATTTGCTTGGCTTCCCCATTGAATATTATGTGGATGCAGATGAGATTAGGATACAGGGAGGATGATCAGGGTGGGTGAGGTATTTTTTCGTCCCCACTTGCACTGACGAGCAATATTAACTGTCTGTGCTACCTCCCTCTTATTATCTGAGCCTTGATAATCTCTTGTCATGTTTGCCTGCGCTCCACCACTGCCAAGGGCTGTGAGTGGCCATATTGTGTTATGCTAATGCACACTCTCTCCTCATCCAATGGCCCCGCAGCACTCACTGCCAGTCATTTCAATCCTGATGGGAGATACTCCCCCGAAACATTGCTGCTGCAGCCGAAACTGGCATACACAGAATTTGATTTGATATCCTTCCCCTTGTTACTCAGCAGAGGCTTGGGTTGTTTATAGGCTTCTCTTTGAAGAATGGGCGAGTCGGCTAGAAAATCTTTCTCTTGCTATTCATTGAACCAATATTATACATGAAACACGAAAAGTTTGTCTTGCGTTTGAGAGCAATCACACAGGTTTATCAAGGCTCGGGTTCAACAGGGAAGTAAGACATGAAGGACTTTTGAACGCTTTGAGGATTTTGTGCCAAACGTTTATTTTGATTAACCGCCTCTCTCTTCTATGCCTCCGTGGCATTATCTCCTTGGACAGTCGAGGGTATTCACATTCCTCTGCTGTAACATTTAAATGTAGATTTACTGCTGCTGTTGGTTGTATAATGGCTTTCCTCCACAGGCCGAGCAGGTAAGTAAACACCACACCAAGCTGTTAACACGACCCATATTCACAGTGGATGTGTGATGTGTACGCTCTTATTTCATCGTTACGAATGATTTGATTCTAGCTCAGGAGGTGGTTCGTTCTCGACATTTTCAAGATTAGGATCGTCCATTTTGATTTATTTCAGCCATTTCATACACGCCTGTACACCACAGTCAACCAGGCTTCCATAAAACACCCCCAATGAAACCCTTATTTTTATACCGTATACTAAAGTCAGAAGGCTTTAAAACGCTCCTTCCTTGGCCAAACCATGTGTTGGCTACCAGTGTGAATAAACCCAGGCCTAGCTGAATATGTAATGAAGGCAATACGTAGGGCCCATAAATCATAATGCCATGAACAAAGCGAGTGTGACTTATGAACTCTGAATTTGCATAATAAGATTAGAGATCCAAAGAGGTGATTTTTTTTTTCTTGCTTCTTCTCCGTTCTTCATTGCTGCAGTGCACGAGCTACAGTCTCAGTACAGCCATCCTGCCTGATGGAAGTGGCTTGGGTTGGAGGTCTATGTGTGGGGGTCTTATGTGTGTTGAGGCGAGATAGCAGGTTAGCGGGTTAGCAGGTTAGCATGGTGCGGTCACGCTAACGGGGGCGGTGAGGGATGAGGAAAGGTGGAGGTTCCAGCTCCAGTATGTATTGGTTGTATGTTTTTTCTATGTGTGCCAAAAAGTACAATGTAGAAGTGTGGCCCGGTGAGCCTTGGTAGACCTACCATCAGACTTATGAATCCCTTATTTATTCTAGCATATTACATTACTATTTACCATTTACATTCGCTAATTAGCAGACACTCTTATCCAAAGTGACTTCAGATACATGTCATTAAGGAGCAGCTAGGGGTTACGGAATATTGCTCAAGGATGTCTTTCCTGGCTACATTGAGGGCGACATTGGGCATCGAACCCATTACCTTTTCAGCAAGGAGTCGAACGCCCTCGCCACTACTACACTATCCTATGTTCCTTTACAGATAAACCCATGTCGAAGGAGATTCAAGCCGGACAAGTGAGGCACTCTTTCAAAGCTTTACAGAAAGCCCACATATACATGAGATTAACTGGTCAATGTGATGCTGAAGTTTCCCCACTTGACCTTGACATGGATCCATAAGAGCGAGGGGGAGAGGGGTCATGCCCTGGCCTGGAGGCAGGCTGAGGACTGCTCGGTTCAGGGGCGGGGGGGGGGGGGGGGGTCTGTTGGTGTGTTGGTTGGACTCCCCACCTGGCTCATTACCGATCTCACAGGAGCGTTACCAGGCCACCAGATGGGCCCTGACAATGGTAGCGGCGTGCGTGCGGCCCCCCATGCCGGCTCGCTAACACTTTGGCAACCTTGGGCTGTCGGACGGAGTGCGCCTGACAGACAGCTGGGAGAGAGAGGGATGAGAGAGAGAGAGGGATGAGAGAGAGAGAGAGAGAGAGATGGATGAGAGAGAGAGAGAGAGAGAGAGAGAGAGAGAGAGAAAGAAAAAAAAAAGAAAGAAAAAGAGAGAAAAAAGAAAAAGAGAGAGAAAAAAGAAAAGGAAAAGGAGAGATGGGGAAGGAGAGAAGGATAGAGGGGTAAGAGAAGAGGAAGAGAGACAGGGGGATAGCAAGGGAGAGAATGAGAGAGAGATGAGAGAAGAGAGAGGTGGGGGGGAAAGGACACTTGGTCCAGATGAACCTGTCACCTGTCCAGGTGGCCATGTTGTTCTTTCTCAGAGTTTAGTCAGAGTACCACAAACTGTCTGCATGCATAATCATCCACAGCCTTGTTTACATTCCTTTGGGATAACTTTTAAG
>JAOPHQ010005435.1:30000-142500 GCA_030340625.1 Merluccius polli
CTCATTAACAAGGCTGGCTGTGTTCTTCAAAGACCCCCTTTGAAATAATGGGGGTAGAGAGGGGTAGTGGGTAGGAGGGGTGTGCTGTTGAACCAGCAGGGAATGAACTGCTACTGCTTATATATTGCCAAGCATAGAGTCTCCATCCAGGACAGAGAGAGAAGCAGAGCTCACTTCTACGGTTTGAGTCATTATTTTTGCATCAGGTATGCATGTCTGTTGAAGTGTCGATTGTTTAGGTACGGATACAGCTTGAAGGCATGCTGTATCTCTGGGATTGTATTGGGGAATTATCGTTCCGATCAAGACATTGAATACAACCATGAAGATCGTAACATACATGAGCAAAAATAAAAATAACAAAAACACAAAGCCCAATAGCTCTTGTGAAAATCACAATAAACATGCAATTTGCTAAAACAAGTTCCACAGAGTCCTCTTAGCTCAGAGTCCCTCAACTGGATATCATATTCATTGTGCTAAATAACAATTAAATACACAATGAATTAAATCGTCGACTTCTCTCTTTGGACCTTGCTCTGAGCTTTTTTTCTCTCGCTGGCGGCTTGGCTGGGGGGGGGGGGGGGGGGGGGGTGGCAGCATCTCAGCGCTCTCCAGCCCACCTGCCACCCCGGCACAGATCAAACAGATCCAAACCAGGTCCCTTTAGCGCCCCACGCGCCTGCACCACACCTGATTTTTTTTTTCCAAGAGAAACAAAAAGAAAGGAAAGAAATGAACGGTGGAGATTAAGCTCTATCTTTCTGGAGATGGATGGGCCTTAGAGGAGGAGTTATGTAACGCCGGAGTGCAGGGGTCTCTGAATGCCTTGACTTAATCATTATTACCAGGGTCGACGGCCCCCTTTGCGTTTGACTGTAGGAAAGGAGTTATTAGACTGGGTGAATGGTAGTCCTGAACTGCGGTGTACGCCGTTAGCTCCCCCTCGCTGCGCTGTGATGAAGAAGGCTGCAGCGGCTGTGGGGCCGGTGTAGCCGGCGTATCAAAGCGGCCTGGCGTGATGCTAACGGGCTGTGGTGCGAGGGGGGGGGGGGGGGGTGTCAGTCGGTCTCAGCCATGCTCTTAGTGATCTGCCAGCATTGTTGTTTTTTTGTTGTTGTTTTTTTTACCTCAAATCAACTACCTCCCTCAACTGCAGGTTAAATTATTTAGGTTGTGTTTGTTTGCAGAGAGGGGGAAAAAAAGCAAACCATAAACTAAAAGTGTAGCGTGGGCAAGATTGCTGGTTCAGTTTACAGTTTGTTTAAACGACAAGGAAAGAAACACCAAAGATAACCAAATAGAGAGTAAGCTGATCACAAATTGCATCATATTTGCACATGGTTTGGAATGATACAAAGAAAAACACAATGCTACAGTAACAACTAATAAGATAAAATAAAATGGAAGTGAAGGTTCCCCCCCGATGCTGGTTAATATCCCCACCCCTGATCTGGCATTAAGTGTGTTTCCTCTCCTCTAATGCGTTCATTCATTATGCAACAACAAGTTCTCTGCTCATGGACAATGAGTAGTAATTGCACAGTAAGCGGTTATTTTAGCTGCAGGCTAGCGAGGAGGGCCACACTAAGCAGCAGCTCGCTGCTAGTCGCTAGTTAGCCTCCAATGTGAACTGATGAACTGCACATCGGGAGGTTTTCCCATGACCCCCCTCTCCTCTGTCTGACACACATGCTCTCCCTAGGCGAGTACCACACAAGGGCCGAACTGCCAATCGCGATTCATCTTTAGTATTTTCCTGCTCCCCTCCCCTCTCTCTCTCTCTCTCTCTCTCTCTCGCTGAGCAGTACTGTATGACCATGTCCAATGAGAGGGAGAGGTCTCTATATTGAAAGTGTTCATCAGTTTACCGCATCATCCGTTAATTTCGTCCATCCATCCTTTCATTCATTCATCCGTTCATTCATGTATTCACTCATCCATTCAACATATTTTTTTGATTGATTTCATTCCTATTCCTTAATTTGTAGTACAGGTGTGTCCAGAGGAGTGCTATGTGTCCAGTCAATAAATGTTATCCTGACAGTCAGAAACTGATTTTAAAAAGCGAAGATCCTGGGGAAAAATAAATATTCATGAAAATACATGACTCTTCCTGTGCAGTTGCCATTTCAGATTATTTAATCACTTTCTCTTTCTCTCTCTGCTTTCTTCCTTTTTCTCTCTTTTTGTCATGTTCCTCTGTGCCCCTTGCCACCCCCCCCCCCCCCCCCCTTGCCACGCTCCTCCTCCTCCTCGTCTTTGTTTCTTGTCTTGTTTGCTTGTTGTCCCAGGGGCCCTGCAGATCGAGAACAGCGAGGAGACGGACCAGGGGAAGTATGAGTGCGTGGCGTCTAACGTGGAAGGCGTGCGCTACTCGTCCCCTGCTAACCTTTATGTGCGAGGTAGGGAGCAACCCGGGACCCGCCGAGCCAGGCCAGCAAAAAAAAAAAAGTCAACCGGAATCCGAGCGAATGTGAAACTGCTCTAACTTAAAATGTTATCACCGTTAACAAGCCCGACTTTTAACTCATTATGTCGACTTTTAACCTATAATAATTGCTTGTATTCTTGTATGTTTTTTTTCTTCAAAGAAGAAACATAACATTGAGTCTTTTTAGCGTTGATAAGAGCATTTGTTTGTCCGTTCATGTAACTTGATATGTAACGGGCCTCTACAGATTTGACAGTTACTATAATATTGACTGACTAACATTCTTCTCTGTTATGATGTCATCCTCCATTTTGTTTCTTTCAATGCCCTCCCCTACTCACTCGGAAGGAAATGCGTAGCTCAACGAGCCGTATGTCTTAACCGTATCAGACGCCTTTTGTGTTTGACCAATAAGATCATCCCCCAATCCCAATCCCCACCCCTTGTCAAGGTGTTTACAATACCCTCTGAGAGTCCCCTCTGACCTCTTTAAATGGTTTAGGGTTTGCTCTTTGCAGGTACAAGAACACAACGGTAAGTGTCGATTTTGATGGAGTGGCCAAGTTGTCAGTGTCCACCAATCAAAATCGTGTCCCCCCACCCCCTTCCTTTGTTTTCAGCGGTCAGGATTTATAACAAAAAAGAAAAGAAGAAATGTTTCAAAAACTATGAATGCACAGTAGAGCTCTTCTCAGTTAATTTAAAGAACATATCAATTGGCAATCTTTATCTGGCTATTTGTTCCCACCGCTCTGGGATCAACCCTGCAATACGTTAGCCATAAACAATGGGTTCCAGGAGACATTGCGTTCCTCAATAAACAAGGGAACAAATGCTTCTCTACCTCAAACACCCAACAGACTCCCAGTGAAAAGGGAGTGCTAATAAATTGAGGCATATGCATTTTCAACATGTATTATTTATGTTGTGCATATTAAAAAATGATGCCTCTGCATCAGCTTGTTTCTGCTGTGTACCAAATAACTTTTGTTTCCTGATAAATAATTCAATGCCCTGGTAATATTAAAAAAATGGGTCAGGGAGTTTTACTTTATTAATAATATTGCCATTAAACGTGGCTTGTGAACTAGCCGTGCCGGGATGAAAACAAAATAGCTTTCTGTGAGAGAACACAATGGAGGGCAAAGAAGAAGAACAATTGCTCTGTAACTGACAGAGCAGTAATCCATATTAATCGGGCCTCTAGCGCCCCCAACAGGAGGGGAAGGTCGGGTGATCCTCACAGGTCTCCGTTGTGATATTGTAGTAGTGAGTTTTAACCAGCCACCTTGCTCACGCACAGAGTGGAAGAGACAAATTAATTATAGGCAAGCAGCTTCTCATAGGTTATTAAATAACACATTATTGGGCATACTTCAACAATCCCTACATCACTGGGATGTTATTCGTAATAGCTAGAGAGATACTCTGCCCTGATCATTGCAAACAAGTTCCTCCAGAGCCACAGGAAGTGGGATATTTTTTCACGGTAGTGTGCTAAATTTTCAGGATCCAACCACGCCCTTGTTTCCTGTCATCAATCTGTCTATGTTCAGTAAACGTCGATCAATTCTGATATTTGATGTTGACTATGTTTTCTTCACAAAGCAAATTGCACATTTGAGATTAGCAGCTGTAGTAAGGATACTTTTTCACAGAACAATTGAAAATTTATACACTCGGTATCGAGTGATTTTTCAAAATTGGATTTATTTTTCTACGTTAAAACGTATCGATTGGCTTTCTAGACCTTATGGAACTTTCTTGAACTGCAGCTACTAATTTCAGCTCAAACTGTGTCCTTATTTGTTATTTTCATTTCTGTCATTAGTTTTCTTGCTTTATTTTACGTTGATTTTGTTTTTTTTAACAAAAAAAAAAAGGTCCAATGGGAGCATCTCCTTGTGGCCATAAGGAGCTTTTGAAAAGTTTGAAGAATTATTATGATTGATTTGACTCCAGTGGCAGCCTATGGGGTTGTTTTACTTTCATTTTCTGTTTGTTTGTCTTTTGTTCTTTCTGATTGTTTTGATTATTTAAGATTTGGCGTAGAGGAGGGAGGTGGGGTGGGTTAGAGCTTGGGTCTAGCCAGTGTACAGGACTCGAGAGCTGGGGGTCTTGTGTCGCAGATAGAAGAGCGAGGGAAAGGAAAAAGATGGGTTGGTTGGGGGGAGGGATGTAGAGGAGGGATATGCAGCTGCAGCTTAAACACCATGAGGTGGCTTTTTTTACTCTCTCTGTGTTTCCCCTATTTTTCTCTTCTCCTCATGTCATTGTGTTCTGCATCAACCCCTTTACATCCCTCAGAGCTTCGAGAAGGTTGGTGTGTTTTTTTTATTTTTCACTTTTTTTAACCCACATTTGAAAAAAAAAATCCAATAAAAAAATCAACATGTTTGAAAAAAAAAGGAAAATAGCTGTATAACAAAGCTCGATTCATTCATCAATTTGAAGAAATTCCGATTTAAGCGATTTAATCGAAACTGCTAAATGACTATGAAAGAAAAAGTATTACTTTTTTTCTTTTGATTCCTAAGAAGAAATGATGAAAGCAAGCCCGAGTAGCTTGGGTTTTGTACATTTACTTTTATGTTTGCATTGTGGGGCCTTTTCTCCTTCTGCATCCTTTGGTATTGCTGCTGCACTGAAAGGCTTTTCTTGCACGTGTTGTTATGGAAACCCTGCACGGGAAAATAACCTGGTTTGACCTGTTGCATGATGGGAGAATGTAACTGCGCTCGCATGCCTGTAGAGAACCCCTTTGGCCGTGGTTTTCTGTGCGTGTGTATGGTGGTGGTGATTGTTTTTTGTGTGTTGGTGCATTTTTCCCTGAGTTTCTCTCCATGAATTTTGATTCCGTTCTCTCTCCTTTCTTTGATTAATCACCTCAGACTACCTTGATTTACCCTTTTATTTCTCAGTTTGTCTTGTGGTGGTGTTGTTTTGTCATTTTGTCATTTTTTTGTGTTTATATCTTCCTTTTACTTCTGTTCCCTTACTTGTTTTAATTTTGAAGAAAAAAACAATTCTACCCTGATTTATTTATTGATAAGTGTTTTATTTTTTCCTTTTCAATGATGTTACTCTTGCTTCTTGAGCCATGAAGATTTGATTGCGAATGCTAAAAAGAAAATCGATGTGAATACAGACAGTCTTTCTGCCATCTTGTGTACAACAAACTGTTCCCTCTCCGTCAAACACACATCCACACACACACACACACACACACACACATAAATCTACATAAATGACCTTATTACAAAAGACCTTATTCATCAATACCAGATTCATTGGTGATTTCACTTGGCCATAATGGCATCCTATTCCCAATGCCCCCAGATCAATATTAATATCATGGCTTTGACATTCCAGTCCTCGTCTCTTAGTGGCTGCACATCGGGGCCCTTTATATTCCAGTTGTAGCACAGCCTCATGCCAATACAAAACGTTTGCACATTTTGTGTTATCCTCGGCTGGCTTTGACTTGTGTATTGGCACATATCGAATATTTACAAATTGCACTTCAGAGTAATACCATAATGGCTGTTTGTCCTTCGAAAGGTTTCAGTTATATTACTAAGTAGTGGGGTGCCGCCAGGGATTTTGGGTGCCATGAAAAGATATCACATTGGGCCCCACCACCACAGGCCAGAAATTGTGCCCCTGTCAGTCACAGGCCCTTAGAACTGTCCTAACTTTTCCCCCCCTTACGGTGCCCCTGAGTACATGCCAAATGAATGATGGCGCTGTACATTGATTTTCACCGTAATTGTGTCAGTACCAAAATCCCACCAACTTCGTTCCAATAAAAATGTTTTTGCCTACGCAGAATATTTTCCCAGGATTATAAACTGAATCTGAGCCAGATCTGTGTTGAGTCTAATGTAGCTGATGGTAGTGAACACTTATGCGTATTACATGTGCTGCTTTGATGACCTTATGAATGAGTTTTCTTTGGAGAGCTTTATATATTTATATTAAAGGGCGTGTTGAGGCATGTCTAGTTCTTGTAGCGAGAGTCTAGCCTGATGAGTGTATGTCATTAAATGTGGAGCTGGTAATACGTGATGGGCACTTGCTGTTCCTCAAAGAAACAAAAAACATGGCCGAATGACTTTTAATAGATTTCTAAACTTGAATTTTGTAGATCTGGTCCATTTTGGATGGAAACCAGCAAATGATTAAGTGCTTTGTGAGGTTGAATGAGGTTAAATCAACTACAATTTGATGATGACATTTTCACAACGAGCATCACACACAAAACCCACAAAGTCAGTCGGACATTACACCAAGAACAGTTGACAGACACCTTTTTGTTCTGTTAACCCGTGGAGGTGTATCAGAATGATGCAGAAAGACTGTACTGGGAGAAATGCACGTGCATGCTTACCTTTCTTACGATGCCTGTCTGATTTTGATTATGCTTGCATGTCATGCTCTGCATTTGTGTGTGACGTTGGGAAAGAAAGCTAGATTACACCTTATTTTTTCCTACTGGCCAACGCTAAATCCTTCCATCCCTATTAGATGTTTTTTCTCAAGGAGCACTTGACTCCAATTGGTATCAAGCAGTACTCATTTTCCCTCTCACTTCACCTTCTACTTGAATGCAAATATTTTTTTTCCACTGCCTTTTCTAATCCAACTGATCAGGTTCAATGTAGACACCACTGTAAAGGTACATGCGTAACTGCAGTAGTGTTAGTTTGCTTGTCCATCATATGTAAGACCCTAGGATAAACATACACCAGTCAATCCCCTCTAAATCTACTGTTTTCCTCCATCAAGATTCCTCTGCCATATTTCCAGTCAGCTTCCTTTAGGTACTCATTTCCATTTTGATGAGGTACCCATAAAGACTGTTTAGCATTGGCACCACCAAGGTGTGCTAAGGCGGGCTGACCCCCGCGGTTTATATGTAAATGCCCCAGGCCTTCGCCCCATGAGAGTGACTAAAGAATCTCCATACTGGGCCTGTGTCCTCAGCTGGCTAGAGGGTGTAATCTCAGCTTCAAGGTGACACTAAAGGCTGCACATTATATTGGCTTTCCCCCTTCATTTTGGGGCAGCAGAGTCTGCCCTCACCAAAATGGCCGATAATGTCCGCCTTCTGACCTCTTTGTTTTTTGGCACAACTCCCTCCACGATAACCGCCCACGAGTAGAGCTAGTGCAGTACTCTGGCATTCTCTCTCGACCGCTTTTCACCTCGTCCCACTGTAAGGCTTCTTAAATTGTCTTTCTCTCCACATTGGGGCTTGAAACAAGATTGCTAAATTTGTAAGTCCAAAAAACGAAAAAGGTCCATGTTTAGGTTTGTTTTCACTCCCGTGTTCCAACGGGCCTGGGCTCCTGGTCTCTGTGAATGAGGAGCGTGTCCATGCAATTGGGATTCTCTTGTGTTTTTTGGTTTGTTGTTGAAAGGCTATAATAGGCATGCACCCTTACAGTGTTACAGTTGTATTTATTGGTCACTGTCTGAAGACTCATAGGATAGGTAGATTGTGATATGCACTCAATCTTACTTGTCCACTTGATTGATTCAATGTTGTATTTTGGCGCACAATATCAGTAATGGAGTTTAAATATGTCCTTGGGCTCCCAATGCTGCACTCAAATGAACCAAGCTAGTACAAGATGGAATTGCTGTGTAATATGGCTATGCTAGTAATTGTCACTGTGACTTAGACTTCTTAGAACAATATCTGTGGGAAAGGAACAGGGAATAGTAATGGAATGGAGTAGATGTTTAAAAAATGGCCATCCAATCACGTGGATTGTAGGAAATTGGGTGAACATGGAGAGTGGGGCTAGTGCAACAATCTTGCCTGTGTTAACAGGGCGAGCATTTGCACATTGCCGCTATTAAGGTCAAACTTGGATTTTGCCATGCCAAATTCAATTGCATTTAAAGCAAACTGGAGTTTCAAAACTACAAAAAACCCAGGCACATGCAATGCAACTCTGCTCACTTTTAATTATCTTTGAGAATATGAATTTGATTTATCAATATTTTAATGTATTTTTGTTCATTGGTCTTGGTGGTGTGTATACCGTCAGTTTGCTTTAGTCCTGCTGCTGAACCTGGTAGATATCAGGTGTATGGTTAAGTTGAGGTGAAACTTAAAGGTGAGAGGAACGATCCTGTCTGATACCTCATTCACTCAGCCACTGCAGCTCCCGGTCCATTGGCTGAATCAAGCCCCTGGTCGAGAAGAAGACCATCAAACACACCTCGATTGGAAAGAGCTGACCTGATTTGGCCTGATTTTAAAACCAACAATCTGATTGGCCCCTTTCAGTGTTCCAACTTTTCATTTGGATTGAAAAAACAGAGAACTTAACTGAGATGAACAATAGTTGGGAAAAACAATAAAAACATCTAATAGCTTTGATGTCCCATCCAGTTGTTGAACACAGCTGGATCGCTTTGGTACTGTCTGCTGTTCAGCAATAGTTTTTTGTGGATCTTGTTTGGCTTGATTTCCTTTATTTTTCGTTATGTTTAATTGTGTGTGCGTCTGAGATGATGCCAGAGTTGGGAATGATTGGCATGTTTGGATGGTCTTGGGTGACATTTTGGATGGTGTTGGTTTTCTTGTGTCTGCCCACTTGGATCAGGGAGCACCACCTGACCTGTTTATGTCATACCTCATGCCACAGCCACACCCGTGCATGTCCATGTAAGGAATTGGCTGCCCTTTTACCTTTGTTGTCTGGTTAGGCACTTTTTCAGGCAGGAAATATAATTAATATAATATGTAATTTATGTTAGGTACAATTTTCTTGGCTAAAATTATCATTAAACATTGTCATCGGTGTGTGTTAGTTTTTCTTTTAATTCCTTTAAAATCCCCTATTTTATGACTTGATTCATCAAGTGGCCTTTCTATAGACATTCTGCGTTTGATCTTTTGTCAACACAGAAGAGAGAGAGATTCATTGACAGATATATTAGCATAATAGAAATCTGTTATGCCCAGGCCAAAGCTAGGAGCAGTAATGGATATTACTGGTGGAAAAGAGGACATTGAGATGCATGTGCAGTTTTGGTGAGAAAGAAGAAAAATTTGATGGTCAAGGACCTTTGAAATGCTCTCACCATGTTAGCTTGATTTGGTATAGTCTACTGATATGAGTTTTTACTGCATGTACAAGTTGGTGCCCACTCAAACAGGTAATAACCCACCAACTTTTTTTTACCCCTACTTGTTGGTATCGGTCAAATTTGTCCATTGCAACGATTGTATGAATCCCATTTGGATCGACACGGTATTCTTTTGGAATGCTCCCTATTAGTAGTCCTGACCCTATTCCCAACCTCCCTTTCCCCAACCTAGTCCTAACCCCTGCCCTCCAATTACCACTCACCCCAACCCACTTTTCCTCTCCCGCCGAATCGCTCCTGCGTCCCTTGCATTGAGATGCAGTGTTTGGGAGTGGTCACCCGACTCTTGACTTTAAGCCCCAGTGTGAGAGACATCCAGACCCACTTTGAGTCATGGTCGTCCTTTTCTTTTGGTCCTAAAAACCACAGTCTCCCTTTTCTCTTCCCACTTCCGCCCTCTACCCCTTACCCTCGCTTCCAACCCTATATCCCCCCCCCCCCCCACACACACCACTCCCCAATCTCCTCCATCATTCCTCTCTGCGTATAGTATGTCCGTTTATTCATCTGTGTGTGTGTCCGTCTGCACATTTGCCATTCTGTCCATCTGTCTGGCTGCCTGGTTCTTTTTTTTGTTATCGACTTTTCTTTGTATCCCTGGTCTAGTTTGTCCATCTGTCCCTCAGTCAGTCTGTCTGTCTGTCCGTCTGCCTTCCTTGTAACTCAGATCTCCACGTCATTATTTTTTTCTTTCCTGGGCTCCTCTATCTCCTCTCTTTTTCTGGTTTTTCTTTGCATGCCTCCAACGAGGACATACACACAGCGTTTTGTATTAATTCATGGTCTCTCATGGGCCTCTAACCCTCACATACTGTAACCTGCATGATCACGCACCCATACAGTTAATAACAAAAGAACCCACATATGTATACCTACAGACACACCTCACGTCATCTCTCCTCCCTGTCCAAAACCCATTCTCAAATCTGATCCTCTCCTGCGTTCCTTCTCTTTCTTGATCGTCATTCCTCTTTTATCCATCCCTCTCTCTCTCTCTCTCTCTCTCGCTCCATCTCTCTCTCACTCTCTCTCCAACCTCTATCTTTCTACTTCCTGTTGGTCTTCATTCTGTTGATTCCTGCTCTCTCTCTAATGGTTGACTGTAGCTATGACTACAACAGATCTCTCTATCTCTCTCTCTCGCTCTCTGTCTCTCTCTCTCACCCTCTCACTCTCTCTATGTACTTCTCCTAGACACACACACACTTTGTTTCTCTATAATTATTTTGTGTTAACCGGGACTGCGATGTGACAATGTGCAAAATGCCACATTTTGTCACATTGGCTGGAAAAAGCTTACACAGCATTGAAGTGGGATACCCCCCCTCCTTCCCCATCTCCCAACCCCACCCTCCCTCTCTTCTCTCTCTCTCTCTCTCTCTCTCTCTCTAGCTCTCTTCCGCTCTGACTCACTCTCTCTCTTTTTTTCCTTTTCCGTAAGGTGCTCTATCTTTTCACCTGTATCTCTCCTCTCCAATCGTCTCTTGTCTGGGCATGCTAGCGATCCTTCAGTTATATTCTTCTATGCATTTTATCTCAGTTTTTTAATCTCTGGTTTTGTTATCGTTTTACCTGATTTACCTCGGTCGATTTATGCATGCTGTCTGTGAATCTGATAGCTGCATCTGTCAATGGAACCGTGTGAGATCTTAAACAGGCTTTGTCCAGTGGATCTACCCTTTAACCACAAAAATCTGATTAAAGTTTCTCATCTTTAGTTGTATCTAGGTAGTAGCAGGTGGGAGGGGGCAGTACGACACACGCTGCCTCTAAATAAAATGAGCATTGCAGATTGCATTGTAAGGGAGACGATAGCGACACACCAGGATTAGCTTTAGCCTGGTAACCACATACTTCCTGTGCTGTGGGAAGAGCCTGTTACAGTCTCCCTCCTGATTGGGTATAAGCGCTTGGGAGCACAGGAAGTGACGGGTTACCATGTTGGCCTTATGTGATATGTGTTTATCACATGGCCGTTGCCTCAGCCTCACTCTTCTTGGTGTTGCGGTGATTATCGCCATAGTTAAAATGTATGCCAGCAGTTTCAGTTCCAAAGATGAGAAACTCATAATAGATTTTTGTGTCTTTAATTGTGCCGTGATGGGTCAAATTTTGGTCAATGGAACCTTGTTGCTATGAATCGTTGCTTTATTGTCAATCTCTATATATTGTTGTTGAAGCAGTTTTTTGTTAGTTTAGTTCCTTCTCATTATTTGTATATTTTTGAAAAGTCTAGTCTTCTTTATTTACATTTTTGTTGCATTTCAGTTCACATTTTTACCACGTTGAACTGCTCTGTAGTCGCTAAGCAGCTGCTAACCAGCTGCTAGCCGCTAAAGTATATCCCCCCGAGAAGGGTCCATTTTCATCTGTCTCTCTTGTTACCTCTTTTCTTTTTTCTCCTTTTTTTGACTCCCTTGCCTCCCTCCCCCCCTCTTCCTCTCCTCATGCCTCCTCCCAGTCCGGCGCGTGTCCCCTCGCTTCTCCATTGTGCCCACCAGCCAAGAGATCATGCCCGGGGGCAGTGTCAACATCACCTGTGTGGCGGTGGGTTCGCCCATGCCCTACGTCAAGTGGATGCTGAACGCAGAGGACCTGACCCCCGAGGACGAGATGCCGGTGGGACGCAATGTCCTGGTGCTGGACAGCGTTCGCGAGTCGGCAAACTACACCTGCGTGGCCATGAGCAGCCTGGGCATTATCGAAGCCGTGGCACAGATCACGGTCAAATGTAAGATACGGATATGGGTTATAACACATTTGGATTATGGTTATTAACTTGTGCACTCGAACCCAAGAGTAAGTTGTCGGGAGGCACAATAACACTAGTCCAGTTGTTTGGGTGTTTGATTCCCGATAGCCGAAAGGTTATAGGTTCGAACACCAATGTCCACTGTTTGTGTTTACGTTTTCACTTCAAATGTACAACAATGCAAATAACTCAAAGATTGATCAGATTATTCAGGTAGTATTTCTCATGTAAAAGAATGAAGCTGTAAATGTATGTAATGTGAAAATGCAATCCACTAGATTGCGATATCGGGATAACCATGGAAACATTACTTTGAAAAAAAATATAGTTCTATAATTAAATGCATTAAGTCTACTCATTCTGCTCCAATGACAGCACTTCCGAAGCCTCCAGGCACGCCAGAGGTGACGGAAACCACTGCCACCAGCGTCACCATCACCTGGGACTCTGGCAACCCAGACCCGGTGTCCTACTACATCATCCAGTACCGCGCCAAGTCCCCAGAGAGCAAGTTCGAGACCATGGAGGGCATCACCACCACACGCTACAGTATTGGAGGTCTTTACCCCAACACGGAGTATGAGATCCGGGTCTCGGCCTTCAACACCATCGGCCAAGGCCCCCCCAGCGAACCTGTGGAAACGCGGACCGGTGAGCAAGCCCCGGCCTCCCCGCCGCGCAACGTCAAAGCCCGGATCATATCCCAGAACACCATGATGGTGCGCTGGGAGGAACCCGAGGAACCCAATGGGCAGATCAAGGGGTACCGGGTGTACTACACCATGGACGACTCCCAGCCCATGACTCACTGGCAGATCCACAACGTCCAGGACAGCATGATCACCACCATCCAGAGCCTGGTGCCATCGGAGACCTACACCATCAAGGTACTAGCCTTCACCTCGGTTGGCGACGGACCCTTCTCCGAGCCCATCCATGTCAAAGTGCTGCAAGGAGGTAAGGGGTCCTCATTGTTTTTTTGGTTTGTTACGGGGATGTTCTTTAATGAAGGTGGAATTTGTATGTGTTGCTTCTGGTTTTGGACAATGAATACACAGTCACTTTCTTTGATCTTAGTTTTGCTGATGATCTTTTGACCGATGACCATTTTTTTATAACCTTACCTTTAGACGAGGCCTTCACCTTGTGATCAGGTGAAACATGCCTTCATTTGCAAATAGAGTATGGTTGTTTTTGCTTCCCCCAGTGCCTGGCCAGCCAACCAAATTCCAGGTTGGTGCTGTGTCAGACACTAGCATGGAACTGACCTGGGAGCCAGCCTATGAGAGGGAGGGAATCATCAGTTATGACCTCCGCTACAAAGAGGGTAGTCATGGCATACTGGTAAGAAGGTTTTTCTTTGTTAAAAGGTTGTCCATTTAATTTGTAAGTAAGGTTTGGAAAAATGTGTTTTTTCCGATTTTGATTAAATAGTAAACTTATCCCACACTCACACTCGCACACCTTCAGCTCATGAAGACAAAACATTTATTTGATATCCTTGGGTGCAGTCACGTTCCGTCACATTCAGGTAGTCTACAGAGAGAGCCTATGTGCTATTGGATTTCAATGGCACATGCTCATACAAACTGTATTTACTCTACCCACCAGATAAAGAAAACGTTTGGGCCCACGTCTTCCTATGTTGTGGACGGTCTCCGTCCAAACACAGAGTACCTCTTTGCTCTGGCCGCCATCTCCAACAAAGGCCTGGGGGCCTTCACTAATGACATTCCCCAGAAGACCTTGCAAGCAAGTATGTAGTACCGCAAGTACCGTCCGTCCCTTTTGTGGTTAGTTTTTAGAACATTTAACAAAGCTTAACAAAATATTGACATTCTTCCTTCAGGTTGTAACCTTGCTTCACTCTTGCATCTCTATCGGAACATTGTAGAGCATCATCACCTTTGAACAGTGATTGTGTTTTGCTTTGACATGCTCAACGTTCAAAGCTGATTGTGATTTTGTGTGTACTCTCTTAACCAATGCATTTCCACTACTTTATCGACGATGACCAAATACAATGTGGTGTAATAGTTTTGCAGATATTCTTTTGTTTTGTTTATGATTTTCCGGCAAAGACTCCAAGGTAACAGTTTGCATTACAAACTAAATTTACACAATTAACTTTTGATACATGGATAAACGAGGTTGAATTTGAGCTGCAAATAGTTTTCTTTTGTTTTTTTTGTGTGAGAATCATTTTACTTTTTTGATTTGCTTATATTTCTACCTTGTTTCCAGTGCCAGATACATTTGAGTGTATGCAGCATTGTCGAAAAATTAAGTCTGTGTGGACTGATAATTTTTACAGTTTATTAATTTTCCTTTCACTCCTGTTCATATTTCTTCTACTTTTCTTTTTGTCAGCAGCAAGTGCACTTTCTCCCTTGTGAAAGAGACACAAAAAATGTTTATTTCTACTCTGTCACTACCATGGCTTTCTAACTCTGAACTCTCTGTAATGGTGATATGGAGAAGGGGGGAGGGAGCTCCTGTTATCACAAGATTGACAGCAAAAGTCCTTCTATCAGGAACCAGCAATGGTTCCCATAAGCCCAACCTTGTTTTATTTTATTTTATTCGCCCCCAGCAGATCAAACAACAGTGCTTTTTCACAAAGCAGTAACACCGCTAAATTATTCAAGGGAACAGGCTAAAAATAACAAGATATGAGATCATAGTACCCACTGCCGGGATGGGCAGAGCAAGCAGAGCCTGATAACATAACCACTCAAATGTGTTGAGGGACTTTGGAGATGGCAGGTTTTCAAACACAGCCGGCTTGGGGTTAAAGAGCATCGAGGCTGACATCGTGCTTCCTCACATCATCGCTCCATTAGATCATAGATGATATAGCTGGATATACTATGGGCTTAATAGCCGCAATCCATGCACCTATCACGTATTCTCAGACAATGGATGTTCTCTGAGTTTTCCCATGTAAAATATGGATCATTATGAATGTGAAAATTATCCTAAAAATCTGCTAAATGAATAAAAGTAATTGAATACAAAAATGTATGAATAAATAAATAAATAGATATATTGATTGTGCATATACTTTTAACCGTTTTAATAGTTAGTCCTCATTTGCAAAATGGTTGGTTGCTTTTCGGTTGAATTTAAGTGGTTTTTGCACCGGAGGACTGTTGAACTACTGAGGTCACAGGGGAAAGCCGTGGTAGCGTGTGGAGACCTTCTTTAACACATTTTCTGTTTCTACCAGTGCAGCTTGTTGGCCGTTTCCCCATCCTCCGGGATGAAGGGGTTGGAACAAGCACACCTCACTCTTTATTTTTGTTTACCGCCGGTTAGGGGGAGAGCTACACAAGACAGTGCAGAGTCACTGCGGAGATCACCAGTTGCATGCAACGCACCTTCCCAGCCACCGGGGGTGCTGTTGAGAAATGTACCCTTGCACCCTCTCGCACTAACATTGACCACCCCAGCCGCATGAACCTACCTTATCTGTCCATACAAAACCTCATTCTGTGTCGACGTCTCTTGTGTATGCGTGCACATCTCCACCCGTGGATGTCTATGTTTGTTGACTTCCCCTTTTTGTTGCATTGTTTTACGGAACGGTAAGATGCAAGCAGACAGGATCAGATACACTTCTGTCTTTTTCTGAATATTTCCACTGCTCTCCCTCTTTTCCCCCCTCTTTGATTTCTTTATTTGTCACTTGTTCCCCTGTGGGAATGGAACGAAAGTTCTCCTTAGAATGGCTTGACTTTCACTTTGCCTAAGTTTGTTACACACTCCTTTTTTGTTTATCTTTTGGAAGAAAAAAAGTTAGATTGTACTTTATTTAGTTCTGTAAGTTAGTTCTGTAAGTTTGTGGATTTTTCTGACAAGTATTGCGTCAACATTTCTCCAAATATAGGTTGTTGCTATTATTGTTTATTTTCCTTTTTCTTTCTGGGAGGTAGAAGGTCTTGCACAAACCCACGTCTACTTCGTAAGCGGGCGAGAGAAACTGAGAAAAAACAAACAGTAGTTTTTTACCAACATGGTCAGGATGAATGGTCATGTTCTCATGCAGACAAAGCAAAACAGTTCCCACAAAACCTCACAGCACACATAAGTTGATCTATTGGATGCATTGGAGGTAAGTGGTTGGTGTGGGGCAAAGGGGCTCCAGTCTGCCGTAGGAACAGTGATGTCTCAACAGCGACACACATGCAGGCTTGTCCATTCAAACCTGCTACATGTCTTTGTCTTCCTCTTCAGAATATCCTGACAGGGAAATGAATAAAATAGTGGTTCTGTCTTCATAAGTAATGTGGTTAAATATTAATCGGACACATCTGAGGTTTGGTGGTTCCACATACTCCTATCTCAGAAGGAGTTGTATCCAGACATCAGATCGTAAATCACGAGGTGCCACAAGTGCTTTTTATTCAGAATGCGGCGTAGTGAAATACCCCTCACTAAGGGACAGCTACAGAGCTTCAATGCTTGGTGCTTTAACATGGTAAACATAGTATACTGTAGCAAGTACATTTACATACATGAGTGCCCGTACAGCAAGTGTCGTCTTAAGTACATTTCTTCTGCGGCTGTCTTGGGGGAAGAAAATATAGCATATACCTCCATCGCCTTGACAGTCAGGAGATTAAGGTCCCGCAGCAATGGAAGGAATCAATTTGTTTAGACGTATGTGTTTCATATACACATATGGACTATCCACATATATACATAGCTGTATCTAAGCTATGTTACATAACACTGAATGACACTTCATTTGACTGCGGCCCTTGTATGCACACTCCTGAAGATATTATGTAAAAAGGGAGACATAGGAAGGTCTTATTTGTCCGCTGCTGAGGCTGTGGAATATGTGAATTCTAGGGAACATCTTGAACTTAGACACCACAGTAAAAAATATACACATCAAGCATTGAACACTCATGTAATTTCAGTATAAGGCAAAACATTTCTAGTTTGCTTCAAGATTTTAGACAGGGTCACAAGTAACAGGACTTATTTAAATATGCGTATATTTTAGTTGTCACCCATCCGTGTGAAGGCTAAAATGTGCAAGAGTGCGACTACCGTGTGACTACCAGTGCGTCGATGGTACACGCGCACGAGGGCCCAACCCACGAGGACACCCCCAACCCAGCTCCGCCTATTTCCACATCGGACCATGACAGCACAAGGTGTGGTGTGCTTAAATATATTTTTATTATTTATTTTTTTCTTTGCAAGTGGTGTGCTGAAATATTTCTTAGATTTTTTGCATTGTCTCTCCTTTTATTTGCGTGGCTCATTTTTTTCGTTTCAAGAATACACTGCTAACGTTAGACTGACAGACATTAGTTCAATCTCACGCTGCATCTTGAATATGGAACGTTTAGAAATATAAGTCATGCAATGTAGCCTATTAGGCCTACCAGTTTAGTAGATGCCCCAGAGAGAACGGCTGCAGTGTTCTACATTTGAGGGGTTACAAAAGAAAATACCTACATTGTTTAGTTAGGAGATAAGGTAGGATACAATAATAATAATGGCAAAAATGACATTAACCTTTTTAGTTATATAATTATAGGAATGAATGAATAGTAACAAATCAAGCTGTTGAGAACTCTTGCCATACTTTGGTTTAGTTAATATATATACAGATAGAAGAGTTATATTTCACATTGGGGCTATCATGACTGATCTCCTTTGCTTCCAGCAAAGCACTTTTATCTGGTGAAGCTGGGTTTAGATGGCGCTTCTGCGGACCTCGGTTTGCAGAACCGCAGGCTTCGCTGTAGCCTTTGTGGGCATTTCATCTCGTGTCTTTTTTATCTCGCGCAGAAGGGAGCTCGCGTCTTTATCTCGCGCGGATGGGAGCTTGTGTCTTTTTTCCTACAAGTTGTTTTTCGCACGGTTGGGGTGGATCCGTATATCTAGGTGGGAACCAAACCAATTTAGACTACCACCACACTTCCCATTGCATTACAGAACTGTTAATGTCTAAATTCAAATCTCTTGCATTGGCACTGGCAGCCTGGACCCCCTTTGCCACCGAATGAAAAGAAAGTGACAGTATGTTTGCTTTTGTTGTTCTTTATCTTTGGTACAAAATGTTCATAGCGCTTTAAAGTGTGCTCGGCCTGCATCGCATAAGCAGGGGCTTTTGCAATGGGGGACTACTCTGCCATAAACCCATGAAAAATTCAAGGCCAAAAAAAACTTACCGTCCTTTACTGCCAAGACTTGGGTGCCACATGCCTGGGTTTGCCAAGTAACCTCCTTCGCCTAAGATGTGGCTCAAATTATGCTGTATGACATCTGGCTAGTGCTCGGTCCCAATTAAATTGGGGAGAATTTCTTCTCCTTTTGGGAAATAATTGGCAACAGTGACCCCCCATACAGAAGCAAAGCCCCATGGGGTATGCTTACCTTATTCTGACCAGCTTAAAGAAATCTTTGGATTATTTATATATTTTTTGTATTCTTTAGTTGTATTTTTTGCAAGACCGTGCAGACATGGGCTGTGCCTGGTCCACAATGAGAGAGAGGGGTGCAGGTTGACAGGTTTGCAGCCTCCTGGGATGCCGGTGCCTTGCCATTACCAGGCTCCGGGGGGGGGGGGGGGCATGGTACCGGCCAACCACAGGGGGCTGTTAGGGAAGGGCTTTCTGCTGTTTGGACTTCAGGGCCCTAGAGTGGCAGATAACAATCACATTTCATAGCGTCAGAATTCATTTCACGCTTTGCCGATGAGCTATAGGCCAGGCTCCTGGATTGTCAGGCTTTGTTACACATTTAGATTATACCTAGGAACTGCCGGCGGCCAGTCAAGTGTTATCTCTCAAATTAAAGTGGCAGATTCTAAATCCTCTGTGTTTAGCTAAACAAGCAGTTTAGCCGCCCCACTTACTATAATTGCACTGGGTTTTTTCTAGATACGTCGGGACTGTTTGTAGTGAACATCAGCACAATAATTTGGCATCGGGACAGATTAATTCGTTAATGATCTACAAATGATTTACAAAATACCAAATACTGTTTTCCATCCAATGCTGTGGATGGAAATGCAGGCTCACACACAACACATGTGCTGATACCAAAAGCTTTGGTATTTTTCCATTTCCATTTTTAGAAATGACATCAGGGATAGAATGATGGAGGCATGTGTCTAAGCTTGTGCCAGCAGAAATAATAATAATAAAGAGGTCATGCTAAAACTAGCTTCCACTTGAATGTTATCATGCCATTATGACCCTCCGACCTTAATCCCAACAGGCATAAATAATCAAACTAGTAAATCAACCTAGCTAATCAAGTATAACATCTAGAAACTCTCTTTGGAGCTGGTGGTGGTGTGTGACCTTATTTAAAAGACCCTCAAGTGGATCATCAGTTTCTTCTCTTCTTATCGTATCCATATAATCCCACCATTGGTCTTTATGGGATGGACAGTTTAGCAACGTTCCACCCCTACCCAGTGTTAAGTCTTTATCGTCCGAGAGGAGGCCTGTGCTGGCCGATAGTGGCGCCCATGTCAAATCCACAGCCCTTTTCCGCAAGATTGAGAACCAAGCAATCACTCTTGACGTGCAGGGCTTTTGCAAATACAATATGAGTACTTGAAAGGAAGCTGAGAGGCTCAAAATCCGGTAAAACCATAAGTAAATAAGCCCGTTGGCTACAAAAGAGGGGGTTTGGACTGCGTCTGTGGTCCTGCCCTATTTACTGCATGCCAGAACATTCAGTCTTATATCTCTTGATGGGGAAGGAGGCCTTCTCTGATGCTCAGACCTCCATTTGGTTTCGTCTTTAGGCCGCACCTATCAAAAAGTATCATTAACCTTTCATGAGTTGAGCAACACAGGCTTTTCTACTTTAGTACCCCTGTTCCTGTGTGATGCTATCTTCAAAACGGCAGTGAACTTTTGACTATGAAATGGGATTTCTCCAAATTTGCTCTACACCAAAAAAGATTAGCACAAGCAGAGAAATATGGACAGGAATATCTTCGTCCACACACACACACATATAGACACACACCTCCTCTCTCTCAACAGTCTTGTGGAGTCGCCAGCCCTAAAGGCACAAGAGAGCAAAAGCCCTGGCAACAGCACAGAAGCCAAAACGCTCTCCCTCCTATTATCTAAAAAAAAGTTGTTCCAAAATGTACATCTAGGCCGATTTGTTGTTAAGCTTTGCATTTTTGCTAGCTTTGAATTGGCAGTTATGTTTCAACACACTGTATAGGAGGGAGAGTGTAGCGGCTAACTGGCTACCAAGTGAGAATGCTTGGTAGCCAGGTGCGAATGGTAAGAAAGTCTAAAGTTAGTATGGGAGCCAGGTACGTATAATGCAGACAATGCTTGTGAACTGTTTTCATTTTCCTTCAAAGTTTGAACATTGTTTTTCCACGTTTCCATTTTCAGTTAACGGTGGCCATGTCTCTGTTTGTTTCCTAAGAGTTGCCTTGGTTACTGAGACTTTTATTTCTTGGTATTCCCATTTTTACTTCATCTTTTATCACTGGTTGTGTATTTGTTTATTTCTTTTCTTTTCTTTTTTGATTTTGAATGAGAATTGTAGTTTGTCGGTTGCCTTCACTGGATTTCTTTTTTCAATCCTGGTCCGTGGTTTGCTGTATGTGGAATGGCCTTTTTTTAAGAATATAAACATATGATTTTGATTTGTTTTTCCATTTATTCAAGAGCTTTTACCTTGACAAAACAGAGGAGCATGTAATAATGAGCTGGGTTTGTCACCCGAGGTGGAGAGAGTCTATTTCCACCGAGGGAATTGAATGCGATAGGGAGTGGGGAAACCTGCGATGAAGTGAATTATTCTCATGTCCTTTTATCCGTATAATACCCAAGCCTGGGTGAGAAGTGGCAGTTTTTTCCTTTTTCTTTTTTATCACGCTTGGTACAGAGCGGCCTGTCACCGAGCACTCGCCTCTAGTGCTCAGCTCAGATTACGACAGCGAGAGCTTTGACTTTGAATTAGAAAGTTCACAGATATGTCGGCTTTCATGTTCTAGAAGAGCACTGTGTTCACGTTCAGACATAGTCCCTGTTTGAAAAGTTATTGGGTTTAAACCAAACAAGGTGCTCTTTCTACTTTCCTGTTTGTTGAGCCAAACAAACAACACAACTGTAACTTCAAATAACTAGTGAATGACAATAACCTTTGACCTTAGCTTCCTAAGTAATTTAAATTGTTTGGTTCATCTGGATTAGTTAAATGAGATACATGCCACTCAGTTAAGTTATATGTAGCAGAATGTTTGCATTTTGTTTTTAAGAGACGACTTTCAAACTGTAAATTTCAGCTGTATATGACCTTGTCTTAGGCTAGTCCAGGTTTAGAGGTTAAAATCTTTTCAGATAACCCCTAATGAAAATTGCTCACATTAAAGGCTTTTCCTTTACCTAACCTGAACCCTGTTCAGATCAAGGATTAATATCTTGGCAATGAGCTACCCAGATGAAGAAATATAAGACAAGTGCTAAAACTTCTCAGAAGGGTGGCTACACTAGACCAGAAATATCTGTCAGTAATATAAAATGGTGTTCAAGGGATTTTAAAACAGATTACGTCCATGTGCTAAGATGACTCGAGTAGCTTTAGACGGCAGACATTTTGGTTCATTATTACATATACCCAAGTGCCTCTGTACCGTTTATGTTGACATTTGCCTGACAGTCTACTATATGATTTTAAATCCAAACACATTTTGCCTTAATTTATTTTTGTTTATTTGATTTCTGTTAAATTATCAGTTTTCCTTTTGAGTTCAAACCTTCATCATTTTCTTCATCTCTCCCATTTTTGTTTGTTTTTGGTTTTCACCCCTACCCTTTGCCCCCTCCTCTCCTCCTCCTCGCTCCTCCCTCTCCCTGCCTCCTCCTCCTCTCCACCTGCCCAGAGCCCTCTGCCCCCCCTCAAGACATTAAGTGCGGCTCCTCCAGCTCCACCAGCCTGCTGGTAAGTTGGTGCCCCCCGCCTGTGGAGAGCCAGAATGGCGCCCTGGCGGGGTACACCGTGCGCTACCAGGTGGTGGTGGCGGCGGGCTCCACCGAGTCGACCGCCGTCGAGGAGACCTCCGGGGAAGTGTCGGTGGCCGCCAACGAGGAGCAGGTGCTGCTCCAGCGGCTGGAGAAGTGGACCCAGTACCGGATCACCGTGGCCGCTTTCACCCACATGGGGCCGGGCCCCGAGAGCGAGCTGCTCAGCTGCCGCACCGACGAGGACGGTACTAAACTCCCCTCCGTTTTACCCCCATCCATCCACACTCATACCTAATGAAGAGAGTGGCAATTAGATTTGCAGAGAAGTGCATTAGATCATCCAGTTTTCAGTTCTTTTATGATTGTATAATGCCGTTTTGTTACGTTGTTGAGTCCTGCATATATACGTAGGAACATGCATTAAAAAAGCCCGACCTTTATCTGAATTTGCTGTATATCACTTAGGATATAAGCATCTGCAAAATGACCAAATACTAAATCATATAATGTGGTTGATGTGTTAAACTTTTGGTCCTTGCATATACTGTATCAGACCATGAATGAAAAAACAAGAAAAAATATTATTACTCATTATATTCATGATCTATCAATATTTTACTATTCACTAACACAATAATACCTAATAACAATAAATGAACTGTGAGCATGAAGAATTTGCAATGACATTTTTAAAATACTGAGGGCTAATCGAGTTGCATACAAATTAACTGCACTTGTGCCGTTGCCACACCCTACATTATGTGTAAAATTGGGTTCAGGTTGACGCCGCTTGATTTGTCATAGAAAACTATACAGGAAAGAGTGATTCAGCTGTTGGAAACCATGGGGGAAGTTTTTGTCATCTTGGCTCTAGAAAGGCACTCCTCCAAACCCCAAAAAGAATGATTTAAGCACGCGACCAGTCGTGTTTCTGACCATATCAGTGTTAGAGAAGTTAGAAAATGTCGAGTTTATGTTCAATGGTGTGGGATGTGGTTGATGATAATTGCCTAAATGAATATGTAATTTTTAAACCATTTGACAGTTCAAATCTATGCTTTTAAAGCTAGGGCTCTAGACCCATTCTGAATCACACAGTGCAGTTGCATACAAATGAACTGCACTTGACGCCATTGCCACTTCCACCATTTATACTCTTAAAGCACTCAACTGATTATGTGTAAAATTGGGTTCAGTTTGACGCCGCTTGATTTGTCATGGAACACTATACAGGAAAGAGTCATTTAGCTGTTGGAAACCATGGGGGAAGTTTTTGTCATCTTGGCTCTAGCAAGGCACTCCTCCAAACCTCAAAAAGAATGATTTAAGCACAGGACCAGTCTTGTTTCTGACCATATCAGTGTTAGAGAAGTTAGAAAATGTCAAGTGGAGGTTCAATGGTGTGGGATGTGGTTGATGATAATTGCCTGAATTAATATGTATTTTTTAAACCATTTGACAGTTTAAATCTATCTAAGCTAGGACTCCAGACCGATTCTGAATCACAATCACTATTATGTCTACGTGCCTGTAGACGGTTCACAGGAATCTATTTCTGTACCAGTGGTGTTTAGACAATTCAACCAGAGCTCACTCTAACACACATGGTCCAGCCATGGCACAATCCTCCCCATTATAGTGTCAACAGTCTGAAAGGGAGACCACCCATGCAAAATGACATCCTGAGAATGAAAACCTGGCCGGTTGTTTAAACAAACCCACTGCAGGTATCATTCAGCGCAACCTCCACATTCCACTCCCTTATGCTCTTCTATATATGTTTAATAGTCTTGGGGGGGGGCAATAGAAAACATAGCTTGACATGACTCAACATTTTAAGTTTAAACTTCAGCGGTGTACAATGGAAAATCAATTGATATATCTATCACCATTAACATGACATAAGAAATAGTACAGAGCGCTTTGGTCAGGATAGCATCCTGGGGGGGACGCATGCAGTACCGGGGTCTGTGCAGTAGTACAACTGCAAATAAATAACCACAAGCAGTGATGAATAGTATAGTGATAGAAGGGTATTGTCAGGTCCTCCTCATAGAAGGGAATTCAGAGGAAACAGATGGATTTGGTCCAGGGAAACCGTTTTAGCGGCAGCAGCAGCAGCAGCAGAAAACACATTGATCTCAGAGAAGGGCAGCGTGCTACTTTAAAGTGAAAGTCTCCGCTGCCAGGCGCTCTAGAAAGGCCTGCCATTATGATTGAGAGGCATAGCGTCATGATGGGTGATGGTCGACAGACCCTGAGGAATGGCCAGTGAATGAATGACAGATTCTGCTGTCCTACTGTTGGTAATAGTAATAATAGTTACAATAAAACGTGCACAGGACATGACAGGATAGTGGATACGGTGTTTGACTCCCAGTGTAAAAGGTACTGGGTCTGATCCCCATTGTCCAGCAGTCCACCTGTAGGCATCCTTGAGCAACACGCCTCAAACTAACTACTCCTTAATCAAATGTTTCCGAATTCACTGCAAGTAAAATATTAATATTATTACACGGCTTTGTTGAACACTCGATTCTGATTGGTCAATTGCAGCATTCTATGGTCTGTTATTTCTGAATAGCAGGCTGCTGCTATGAATAACAGACTGTTGTGGAGTATTTAAAATCATTAAAATCAAGTATTTAAATGCATTAAAATCAATCAAATCAGGTATTGTTATATTTTATGTCAAATTATTGATTTCTTTAGTATGTAGCCGTGTAATAAGCGGGATAATGTACAGCGAGCCGGTCATTATTGTGAAATAATGATCAGCTCATTGTACATTATCGCTTACATAATACATGCAGCTGCCAGCAGTGATTAGGAGTTGAAAGGAACTGGGTGATCCCCATGAGAATTTTCCATTGGCATACCCAAAGGTTTTCTTCAAAGAATTCATGAAAAAAATGACAATTTGGCGGTCCAAGGTTTGAATTCACTCACCCTTTGCTCAAATGACACAAAAGGGCCCCACACCAAATAGCTTGATTTGTAGGAGTAGTAGTAAAAATGTTGATAACAAAAAACTAGATGAGGTAAATACAGCTTTGCCAATGGACTAGCTTTTGCCAAAGAATGTGGTTTCCACGACTTCCAGTCCAGAAGCTATCAACCAGTATGTAAGTATGGGTACGCTATTGTTTTTTTTGAGATCCAGAAACTTTCTGACCCTCTGACTTATTGTGTTTGTTTATTTGCTTGTTCTTTACCCATAGTTCCCGGCGCTCCTCCCAGGCGGGTGGAGGTGGAGGTGCTCAACTCCACGGCCCTCAAGGTGATGTGGCGCTCTCTGGCGCCGGGTAAACAACACGGGCAGATCCGTGGCTACCAGGTCCACTACGTACGCGTGGAGAACGGAGAGTCCCGCGGCCTGCCGCTTATCAAAGACGTCATGCTGGCTGACGCCCAGGTAGGACCACCCCTGTTGACCATACTGTACCTATTGCTCAATTGGTGGAGCAGGGCATTAACTTAACACTGCCAGGGTTACGCGTTCGATTATCTTCCACGAGATTGGTCCTGTGTAGCTCAACTGGTGGAGCGTGGCATAACCATAGTGCTGTCAGGGTTAGGGGTTTGATTCCCACTGGGGCCTCCAATCCTTGGAATGTAATTACACTTTCAAAATAGCCTCTTTTTTTTTTACAATTTGGGGCTCAGTGATTACGGTGAAAAACAAAACCTGGTTTGCATATTTGATTTTTAAATCAAATATGCAAACCAAATATTTTACAATTTAAAGAACAATCCAGATATCTTAAATGATGCTTTGTGAAATCTATGAAATTCATGAAATACATCTGACCCAAAGAGCACTTAAGGTAACAACACAAAGATACAACATTTTTCTTTTTAAACTTTTTCATTCACACCAGTTACAAAGATTATACAGCAGCGGCAGCTCCACCAAGGCGACTATTCTTCGCTCTATACGGTCTGCACAAATATTGCTGCAAGGAAAGGGAATATGGGCAGTCATATGAACACCTCTCCCAGTTGGGGTTTTATTTTTTATTTTTTTTATTTTGCTGCAATAATCTTTTCCCCTCAGCCCACAGTGAGAACTGTAATCAAAGCTTCGCTCTCCTCTCCCTTTCGTTCCTCCCTTCCTCTCCTTCCCTTTCCTTCCTCCCTTCCTCTCCCTCCCTCTCCCTCCCTCCTCGCCTTTTATTAAGGATGTCTAGGCCGCTTGCCTGACACTAGACCTCTGCCACCAAACGCAGTGTCACAACACAAAGACTCAATGACAAAAAAATAAAACACCAACCCCAAATTGCTGATTATAGTATTCTGTAGCTTGGGTAAAGTGAAATTGGCATGAAAGCATTTTAGCAAAGCAATTCTAGAGGAAAAAAAGAAAGAAAAGAACAGAAGCCTCTTCCTGCTGGCTGAATTATAATGGAGCTTGTTTAGTGGTCCTTCTTTTCTATTGTACTTTCTCCTAACAAATCTTATGCCAGTGCAGTGTAGGGGGAGAAAAAGGCAAAGTGTGCTATTTGTGTGAGCACCAATCATCCCAATGGAAATTACAGCCTGAGAGACAGAGGGTAAACAACACATACTTATGGAAAGAACAGATTCCTTCTGTGGATGTAAATGGTATTCTTATTTAGATTGCATTTAACCCTGATTTAACTTTTACCGATTCTCACCGATTGAGATTTAAAATATATATTTTTAATATCTTTACATAATATCTTTATCTAAACAATACACAAAATGTCATGGTGACATATAAAGCCTTATGACTCAGAAACACAGAGCGAGAGATACTAAATATGAATAATAGTCACAGTATGTGGAACAGATTTAAACTGAACATCCACTGATATCCCAGCCAACCACACAGAGAATCAGTAATGGCCAGAGCCCCAGGGACTTCTGGTTATGTAATACATCACAGCAGGTAAAGAAAGTTTTTTTTCTTCACATTCCTGGAGTGAAGCTAAGCATTAAGCCCTTAATTAAAACACTGCAGCAAAATGTCACCGCGGGCAGTATCCATCGTTCCAGTTCAACTTTTGACTCTAGGTGCATTGGCTGCCCAGAAACATGAATCCTAAAAATAGTGCAAGTAAATGTTGTTCTTGTAGGTATATACGTACAAACCCCATCGTCCTCTCTTCAGCTAGCCCTCTTAACACAACACCCCCCCCCCCAAAACCTCCCTGTATGTCTCACAATACAACGTCCACACACCCACCCAACCACTCAGCACACCCACCCGACCACACCCACACACCCACTCATCCAGCACAGCCCACCTTGACCTACATGGGGAACTTTTGTCCTCTCTCTCTGCTCCTGTACCGCCTCTGGTTACAACTTACAACTCTCTCTCTCTCTCTGTCTCTCTCTCCACATTGCGGCTGCCCCTCACACTTCTATATCTTCCCTTCTTTTTTTCTCTCTCTTCCTCTCCCTCTCTCTCTCTCTTTGCCTCCCACCCCTTTAAACAAACCCCCCACTCTCTCCTGCGCTCTGCTCTGTGGCGGGGGGTTGGGGGGTTAGTGGGAAATGGACGATACCGCTGACTATGTGAGTATGGCGTTCCGCTTGAGTGCTTTCAATAGTGTCCGGGGAATTTCAAAAGTGGGTATTGCATCAACCAATCAGGATTCAGGATTTACAAAGAGACGGCCTCCTCACCCTCAGCCCGGCTGTCATGCTAATGAGGCCATTTTGGTCCAAAACGATAGGCGGCTGATACAGTACCCACTTCCCCTTGGACTGGAATGCTGAATGCTACATGTGTAGTGCTGTGGTGTATATGCTGTGCTTTGTTTGTGTTGTGTTGGTGCTGTGTTGCTGTGTTTTATTTTGTTATTTTATTTTGCTGTGTTTGTGATTTTATTTATTTTTTCCTCTGCAATGCTTTCTGTGGTGGCTTCAACTTGCGTCTGAAACTTTAATCTTTGTGGTGTTTTTCTTTGCATTTGTAGCTTCTTTGAAAATCGTTCTGACATTTTGAATATTCACGTTCAGAACCCCCCCCCTGTAAGCCCTATATGATCCTGATGGCTAGCAGACTTGTGTTTTACAGTATAACGTACAGCATAGTATTCATTTATCTCCTCTGACCTCAATCTGTGCCAACCCACCAAATAAAAACAACTCGCGCCCCTGAAATATTCATTAGAATTGATTAGGAGCTCCTCTTTGAAGAAGAAATCCAGGAAAGCTAATACAAAAAAACTGTCCAATAAGCAGTCAGTATATAAATCCAGCATGTATTTATCAACCGGTTAAGGTGTTAGGGTTTCTGTCCACACACTGCCAGCTAAAAAAAACAGCCAATGAAAGAGCTGTGTCACCTTTAAATACCCATGTGTTTCTATCTCTGCTAGCCTTGTCAACTGAGGATTTAGCGTAGCTTAGTGGATAGTGCTTCTATAAAACCCTGTAGGGAAATGATGGTGAATTTAAAGCATGCTGCTTGAGTAGTTTAACAAAGAGGATATGTAGATGTTTTATTTGTATTTGATGGGTGTGATGAAAAGTGTTGGTCGAGATAGTTGCATGAAAAAGAAAAACGATGATGGCAATAAAAGTTTGGATCCTTCACTAACTGCTGTTTCCTGACCCCTTTTGCTGTGTGTACAGGAAATGGTCATCGGAGGACTGAAGTCAGACACCACCTACTCCATCACGGTGGCTGCGTACACCACCAAGGGTGATGGAGCACGCAGCAAACCTAAGCTGGTGGTGACTAAGGGGGCAGGTCAGTAAGAAGTAATTTCTCACTAATTTATTCATTAATATTGCCAATATTGCCAGTATGCCAATGCCAGTATTCAATAATTGAAGATAAACTGTCTCGAAAACATGCTGGTAATGATATGGTATTGCCATACCATTTTAGGAGAGGGGAAGCTGTTAGCTAATGGTAACTGAGGCATCTTTTCAAAACTTGTCGCTACATGCACACCATGTCTGAATACTAGTACGGTACAGTAGATTAGAAAGGAGAATGCATTTACAATTCCGACATTTGTTTTTTTTGTTTTTCTTATGTTTACAATTATAACTAATTCTTGTTATTTAACAGTCATTTCACATTTTGAGATAGAATTGACTATATAGTTATGTTGCTATTTAATGATAATTTGGCTTTCTGGCTTTCTGGGATAGTAGTAGTGGTCATTAGGATGGGATATTTGGATGACTTCTCTTGTGAAGCCTCATCGCTCATCTTCAAAACGCGCCAATCAAAGAAAAAAAACAAATCAAACAAATCATCCTTGTGGTGGATGCTGGAATGCTGTTTCAAAGACTGGGCTGTCCTTATAGAGCTGATTCTCTGTTCAGGGTTACACACCCTGTGTATGTGTGTGCGTGTGCGTGCGTGCATGTGTGTGTAGCCTGGTGGAATCAGAAAGGAAGAAAGATAGTGTTTATGAAGAAGAATCTCTCTGTGTCTCTCTCCTTTTTTTTCAATTGAGGCCAAGTGTTTGTGTGGTGACAGCCAGACGGCTCATACTGCCGTCTGATTGTATACGAGGCGGCTAATAATGCCGTTTGATTGAATACGAGGCGGCTAATACTGCCGTCTGATTGGATACGTGACCACTGGTCTGCGTGGAGGGATGGATGGAGAGAGAGAAGATGGAGGGAGAAGGGAGGGAGATGGCAAGATGAAAGGAGAAAAAAGATACTGAAACTGAAATTTGCGAGAGAGAGAGGGAGAGGAAGAGAGAGAGAGAGATGAGATCCCACATCCCACATACAGTTCCAATGTGGTGGCCTCTTAGTGGGGGAATTGCTCCTTGTCCCCCCTCTCTCCCATCTCATCTTCCTCACTACCCTCCTCCACTCAACTCTCCTACCTCAACCAGTCAGCATCTACCCCTGCCCTACCCCCCCACCCCACACACACACACACAACCCACCCAACCCCACAACCCCCCCCCCCCCCGCACCCCCTATAACAAATCTGCTCATGCATTACCTATCAGCCCTTGCAACGCAATTCTGTTTATTTTCTTCCTTTAACACACACACATACACACAAACACACGCACACACTCAAAACATTAAACATAGAGATTAAACACACAGTTTGCACACACCATGATTAGTTCCAGATCTAATCGCTAGCAGTGTAATCGATGATGTATTCAGGAAGTGAGACACACCGTGAGAAAAATTGTGGCGCATGAAGAGAAAACACACACAAACACAGTCAGCAGCAGCGGAGCTCATTAGCTTGGAGTTTCCTTTATTAGTGTGTGTGTGGCCGAGCGTGGCGACTGAGCAGGAGGTTGTTAGCCGGGCTAGCATCGGGAGCATTGGCCCCTGCATTGGCACCTACTACCACTGTGGTTCAGTTAGCTAGCCACTGCCCTGCTTCTCCGTACACACACCCCCACTCCTCATGCTACTGTCTATCCTCTGGTTCTCTAGCCCACACACACACAAACAACAACACACACACACACCCAAAGTACAATCTGCAGAGAGAACACCATTAGCAAACGGAAATGAGGAATGTGGGCAGTGGACAGCAATGCATGTGTGTGTGTGTGTGTGTGTGTGTGTGTGTGTGTGTGTGTGTGTGTGTGTGTGTGTGTGTGTGTGTGTGTGTGTGTGTGTGTGTGTGTGTGTGTGTTGGACTTGCATCTCTACACACATAAAGATTGAAAATGCAGGCAGGTACACATCACATGTACACATACAAAGACTCTTACACACATGCATACAATGATCTGAAACACACATGCACCTGCGTAAACACACACACTTGCGTAAACACACACACACACACAGTGCACAGCCCATCTGCTGGTGAGGGACTGGTGGCTGCAGTGTGATGTTGAGTTTGTTGGGATTAGTTCTGGTCCAGCCGGGGTCCAGATTGCTCTCTCTGCATTACATGCAGGATGATAAACAGAGTGGAACGGGTCGCTGAACTAGGTTATTACACACACATTCATACACACACTCTCACACATTCTCACACACACACACACACACACACACACACACACACACACTTTCACATATGTGGAGTGTGTTTGTTGATAGCTGGTTTATCCTGGGTGCCATGATTGCTCTGCACCACAGGTGTGCAGCCCCACCCAGCCCAGAGTCTAATCAGTCTGACTCAGGCCAGGTGAGGCTGTAAACCAGCTATCAACCACACACACACTCCATACACATTCCACAACATACAAAGCCTGTCTTATGCTGGGCTTACACCAAAAGATTTTCACAGTCCCAGACTAAAAACTGAAAGTCTTTGTAACGTAACTACTTTTTCAGGTAAAAAGTAGTGTAACGCGTTACTACTGAAAATATGGTAATGAAACGTAGTTCCTTTTTCAGTTGGGTAGAACGTTACTTTTCCCAGGGACAGATTTGACAGCGACACTGCCTCAGCTGCGCGCTTGCGCAATAGTCGCGGGCGCTCATTCCACAGTGAGGCTGGTACTAGCAATAGTGTGAGGTCTGTGTGTGCCCTGGCCAGAAACTTTTGTTCACTGCCGTAACCCTCTCCCAGACTCACTCGCTAGCTTTAACCGCTGTTTTTTAATTTTATTTATTAATCCGCACTTCCAGACCGTCACCGGGGCTTCAGAGTAATGTGTCCGAGGAGAGGAGCCCTCTCCCGGACACACACGCTAGCTTTTACCGCTGTTTTGTTTTTATTTATTAATCCACACTTCCAGACCATCACCGGGGCTTCAGAGTAATGTGTCCGAGGAGAGCAGCCCTCTCCCGGACAGTGCGGACACACGCTAGCTTTTACCACTGTTTTATTTTGGGGTTTTTTAATCCGCACTTCCAGACCGTCACCGGGGCTTCAGAGTAATGTGTCCGAGGAGAGTAGCCCTCTCTCGGACACACACGCTAGCTTTTACCGCTGTTTTGTATGGCATGTTTTGTTTCATATGAGCCATTTTGAGGTTTTCATCATGTTGTCCTAGCCTTGATTTGATATTGTTTGTATTGTTGTTTTCTTCAACAAGTGCTCTGTGGTATTTTTTATAATAAAGAGCACAAAAGAAATACCTGTTATGTCCTCCATAGTAGAACTTTATGTAGGCCCATACACATTTAGGAAATGAGATAGGGTTCTGCCCAAAGTCGAGCACCATAAAAGTAACGTAAAAGTAACGAGTAACGTAAAAAGTTACTTTCCATAGAGGGTAACTAAGTAAAGTAAGGGATTACTTTTTTTAAGAAGTAACGAGTAACGAGCAAACACTACTTTTTAAAAGTAACTTCCCCAACACTGGTCTTTAGTAAATCTCTGAGTTTTACTGGAGTCACAGCGCGCTCCCGTCGTCTCGATCGTTAAGTTTAAGGTAGTAATCTGCGCTGTTTCAGATCAGTCTTTTCCTAGTCTTGGGCTTGCGATAATATCAAACGTGTTTGATATTATCGCAAGTCGCAGTGACGTAACACAATCAACAACCAATAGATGAGCTCTGACAAAAGCGGAAACAGGAAACCTGACAGTCAGAACAAGAAGAACAACAGTTTCTACTAAGGGCATGATGGGAAAAAATTGCATGGTGGGACAAAATAATAAAATAATCTAGTTGTAGTCTTGTAAATAGTGACCCTGCGAGATTCACAGTCTTTGTAAAATCTCAGTCTGAGACTAGGCTGTGACTAAAAACTTTAAACACTTGTCTTTAGATGTGAGCAGGTGTGAGCTGATAGTTTTCCAAGAGTCTTTTCCAAATCTTTTCAAAGTCTTCTGATGTATGGGTAGCACACACACCTACACATTAAGATAAGATGGTCTTTATTATTCTTTATTAAATGAGGGTGTCACAGCAGAAAGTGCAGTATAGTCTTTGCAACCATACAAATGATCGCATATACACACACATAGACATTTGTAAATTCACAGAAATCCACCCACATATACATACAAAAAATGCAAATACACAAGGCTGCACAACATAGACCAGCATGCATGCATGTTACCTGGAGATATTACTTCTTTCTATCCCTGTGAATACTGAATAGCCCTTTGCTTTCTCTGTTTTTTACCTACTGAACTTTGGGAGAAAAATGGGGCGGGAACGGAGGCACAAGGTCCTGGTGGAATCATTTCCCAGTGATGGGACGCTAGCGATGTGCTGCCACCCTCATCCCTCACACAGTTCTCCTGGGCTCCACTCTGGAACCAGGGGCTTCTCCCATCACCCCCCCTGCCTCCATCAACACTGATGGGGTGGGCTTTAAAGGGAGAGTTAGAGTGCATGTCATCCGCCAGTGCCACATAACTGGGCCACTCTGAAGAATGGCGTCTAGACCCCGAGAATCATAGCTCATCTATTTTACAGGGGCGACTGCTCTCAGGGGCATACAGAGAGATACTCCCCTCCCCTTCTCTCCCTCCCGCTGAAAGTTTTAGTGATGCTTTGCAGCACAAGAGTCATCCTGGGATGTGTCATGAAATCGTAATGGGTACAGCGATCGCCCCAAGAATTTACAAGGTTCTACGGCCTTGTGTTTCCCCCTGTTACTGTTGGCCAATGGCTGAACACGAAATATACATGTATAGTATGTCGGGTGGGGTCAGTGCGTTCCCTTTGCTTCGTCTTTTTTTCCTACCGTTTTCCTAGAAGCAAGTTTCACAGAGTCAGTTTGTTGTGAAGTTTGCGGCCGACTAAGTAACCTTTTAATTTCACACAGTGTAGCCTGTGTCACTGATTGTCTTATCGTCCTTTTTCATGACTTAATGGGTTGCATAGCTCTACCCAAGCATCGCACTTAAGATGTATATATATATATATATATATATCATGTAAACCGTTTGTTTGTTTCAACTTCTCTCCTCAGTGCCCGGACCGCCGTACCTGTCAGTGGCTCAGGACTCGGAGACATCGGCGGTGGTCCGCTGGGACCCTCCAGACCTGCTCAATGGCATGGACCTGCATGGCTACCGGCTCCAGTTTGGCCGTAAGGACATCTCGCCCCTGGCCACGCTGGAGTTCGATTCCCGGGAGCACCACTACTCTGTGGGCAGCATTCACCGGGGCACCACCTACCTCTTTAAAATCTCCGCCAAGAGCCGGGGGGGCTTCGGCGACGAGGCGGTGGTGGAACTCAGCGTGCCCGAAAACACGCCAGGGGGGTACCCCCAGATTAACGCGCCCACCAATGTGACCTGCTGCTCGGTGCAGCTGTCCTGGTCCCCTCCTGTGCTAGCGGAGAGGAACGGGGCCATCACAGAGTACACACTGGCCTACAAGGAGGCGGGCGCGGGGGGCGTGCCCTGCGAGCTCCGCCTGTCCCCTGGCCTCTCCAGCTTTGTGCTCAACAGCCTCAAGCCCAACTCGGCGTACGATGTGAAAATACGAGCGCACACCAGTGTAGGTCCCGGGCCCTACAGCCCGCCGATGCAGTATCGCACAGTGGCCTTTGACCCGACAGGTAGGGTTTCTATCACCATCCGATAGGGAGGGGGTTTGGAAGAGGTCTTAAGAGGAATTACATAGATGCAAAAAACCAGCAACAACAACCGCACCAAAACAAAAAAAAACCGTCCCCCCCACCCCACCCCTCCCTTCTTGAAACACCTTCACTTCTTCACTAAAGATTGCGATTTAAACCTGTTTGCTGTGGAATACTCACTTCACTAACCCCAAACAAGGTAAAAATGCAAGTCAGTAGGGTACAGCCAGTCAGTTTGAGATAGAGGGGTGGACCCCCCCTCTCCCAGATCTAAGGTAAGTGCTTGTTGGGTGAGACACGCGCCCGTCGGTCGTCCTTGCAGCCCTAAGCACGCTCACGTCGCGTCACCACGTCCAAGCAAGGTAGGATTAACGCCACTCCCGAGAAGGTTGTTTTTCTAGAAGGATAATAGAGACGAGATGTTGGTTCTTTTTTTTTTTTCTTTCTTTTTTTTTTTGCTTCAGGCTTTTGAGTTTTCTTTTGGAGAGAACCCCCCCGTTTCCCACTTAAACCACCACCTCCCACCCACCCTTCCCACACTAACTCCTCCCCTCCCTGTGTCCCATTGTTGGGACGGTTTGCGGCATGGCATCCCCCCAGATGCACTGCTGAGGCCCGCTGGCATGCTGTGTTTTGGGTCTGTCTCTACGTCTTGCCCGGCAGCACGTGGGCAGTGCCAACCCAGCCTCATGAGAGAGAGAGAGCTCAGGGTCATTTTCGGGTCTCCATTTTGTGGTTTTTCTGGGTAAAATGGATCAAATGTTTGTCAAGAGATCGGTTGGCACTCCCCATGTTGGCTCGCCAGGCGACACTCCCCCCGTCCCCCATGGGTTTGTTGTTCATGAGTCTCTCGTGCTGTGTGTCTTAACCAATCTGGTTGCCCTTCTCACAGCCAATCACGTTTCACTGACTGCTCACTGTCCCAACTCAGGAGGAGAACTTTTTGCAGGAGATCGACGACAATTAATTAATTGCCTTTTCCCAAGTTTTTTTTTTTTACTTTCGCCCTCCTCTTCCATGTCGTAAAGTTTTGCCGTCTGTACTTTTCGCCAGATGTTCCAAAGAACTTCACGGTCCGGTGGGCCACCAAGACCACAGTGATGGTGGTGTGGAAGTTTTCCGAAAGCAGGTCCCCATACAAATGCACAGTGAGTAGCAGACCACGGGAAGGGTTAGCTTTATTCCTGGTTTCATTTCAACGTTCTTCTCACATCACCACAGGAAAATGAAGAGAGCATGGCAGATGGTGAACTGGGTGTTTGATGTATTTTATACCATCTAGACACACAATGTGTAACCCACTTAAGATCAGATAAGAGATACTTTATTAATCCCAGAAGGGAAATTAGGGTGTCACAGCAGAAAGTACAGGATTGTAATATGAATTAAAAAGAGATAAAAACGTATGTTCCTCTGTACCTTATGTTATGTAATATGTATCTATCAATTTATCCAGCTTCTCAATCATTTCACCTATCCTTCAACCTTCTGTCTCCTAGTTCCCTTAACCTTCCCTCATGCATATGCGCAGGTGGGTAAAGACTAGTCCAAGTCGGCTGTTCTATGGCCCAGTTCCCCAAAATAGTTTCACTAACTCACTACTTTCGACCATTATCTAAATGTTTCTACTGTTAATGATTAATTTCTGCAGCTACATTTCTACCACTCATATTGTATATAGACATATTTTCTGTATTTTTTTAAATTATATTTTATTGTTTTGCGATTTGCATCGCTTTTTCTACTACTATCCTGTACTTTCTGCTGTGGCCCCCGAAATTCCCATCTGGGATCAATGAAGAACGATCTTATCTTATGCGCCTTCGTTCTCTCGCTCGGCGCTCCCTCCAGATCGAGTACAACCGGCAGAAGATGGACATCGATGCCAGGCAGCTGAAGGCCCTGGTCTCGGGCCTGAGGCCCAACAGCACCTACGAGTTCCGGGTCACCTGCATGGAGAGTGTGGACGGGGGAACCCGGCACCGCGTGGCGGCCAGGACCGCGCCCCTCATGCTGGCCAAGAAGCCCAAGCTGGACATAGACCTGGAGCCCGACAGTGCACTCACTATCTCCTTCTCACCCGTGGATAGCAAGGATGTCAAGTGAGTCATCGCATAGCTGTATACCTCTCTGTATGTCTGTTTCTGTCCTTGTGTCTGTTTGTCTATGTGGGTGTGGGTGTGTGTGTCTGTCTGTGTCTTTTTATTTGTTATCTACCTGCCTGTCTGCCTGCATGCCTGCCCGTCTGTCTGCCTGCCTGTCGGTCCGTGTGTCTTTTTGTATGTCCGTCTGTGTGTCTTTCTGTATGTCAGTCTTTCTGTTTGTCTGTCTGTATGCCTGCCTGTGTGTGTGTCTGTGTGTCTGTCACCAATGATCTTGTTTGTAATCATTGGTTTTAGGTGGAAGAAACAATAAATATTAGAATGTATATTCTACAATGAGTAGGTGTCTGTGGATCATCTGTGGATTATATGGACATTTTCAAGAAAATAAAGATAAAACAACATTTCAACTGCTAAATTGTCAAAGAAATGTGACCTTAAAACCAAGCATTATGTTGTAGCTACATGAACATGAACAACATGCTTTAAAAGTAACCTGTTTAATGACTGTTTTAATGCTGTTTAAATGTTTTAATTAACTGTTTTAATGGCTCTGTGTTTGCAGGAATTTCTATTTGGTGGCGGTGCCACTGAAGAGGACTACTGGGACCGTGAAGAACCTGAAGACCCCGGATGAGATGGACATGGAGGAGGTAACCAAGCCGGGATACTCCCCAACAAACTCGTATGTGATGAGAGTCTATAGGAAGGACTAGAACTACACCTGTAGTCCTTCTCTTGCCCTCCAGTTCTGTTTTTGTTTACTATTTGTTTACCTATTTACTATTTCCTGTGGTGGTACTATTTACTATATAGTTACTTACTATTCTCCACTGGTGGAATTTTATTAAGTTATGTATTACTTAGTTATTTACTATTTTCCATGATGGGAATTTATTTAGTTATGTACTATTCCGTTATGTACTTTTAAGTCTTTTACTTGATTCAGATTATTTAGGAGTAGATAGGAGTTGGAGCATCTTGCTCAAGGTACCTGCAGGTAGTCAGCTGACACTGGGGATCGAACCCAGTACCTTTTGGCTGGGAGTCCCTAGCCACTGCACTATACTCCCGCTGCCCCCTGTATATTATTTGTTCTTGCATTTCCCCAGACGTTTGGGGAATTTGCGAATACAAATCTGGCTTTGTGAGAATTACACACATGCTAGGCTGATTATCGTTTGACACAGGAAAAAAAATGGGGGGGCTTTAGTTCAGGTTGGTAATTGAGAACGCTGAAGGCTGAAGGGGTGCCAAGGCCACTCCCACACATACCTCGATTGGCTTACAAATGAATGCACTTTCGAAGATATTTATATTTATGGGGTTTATGTCGAAGATACAAACACACACACACACGACTACGCAGTCGACTTCCACCCTTCCCATAGCTATGAAGGTCACCCCCGCCACAGATCAGCAGCAGCAGCAGCCTTTCCTGTTGGATTGAGGATTAGCCACATCTGCCTGTCTGCACATTCTTAATCAATGGTACCGAGGGGGGGAGGAGTGGGGGTGGATGTAGCTGTCTCATTACCTGACAGCGAGACACCTCCAGAAGCATGTTGAACATCTTAGTGCAGACCTGGGAGGGCTAGAGGAGGGGCGGGGGGGGGAGTTTTGTTTCACTCAAACCGTATTTGGTTTATCTGATCCGCATGAAAAGTTTTCAATTATACTTTTGGGAAGTAAGGAAGGACAAGGCACATGATTGGGGTGTCACTGGATGAATTTAATCGACTTAATGACGGGATGATTGGATGGATAGTTTTGAATTCGGGAACAAAACAGAATCATCAAAGTGAAAATGAAAAACCAAATGGGAGTAAATGGATTTGTGCAGCCTATTTACCTGTCTGGTTGCGTCAAACTGTCATTTATTGAAGGAATTCAAGTGGTAGATTGTTTATTATATTTTAGAAGGTTGTGTTTTTCTTGACAAATCGTCTTGTTTTTATGATAGTTACTGTCTCTGTGTTGTTTAACTTAACCGGCTAAGGAAAGTAGACAGCCACGATGGCTGTATTAAAAGTTAAAAAATAAACTGAATTGAAGGGAAAAAGAAGTTGGAGACTGGAATCTGTCAACATTTTAAAACAAATACTTTTTAAACAAAATCTTAAAACATATCTTTTTATTTTCACTTTCTTCCAGAAGTGTCATATTTGTTTCTTATTTTTAAATCTACCTCTCATGTATCTCATTTTATTAATTGCTCTTGTGATGTGTGCTGTTCCCCTTTTTAAGCACTAGCTTTCTTCTAATCAAGTACTCTTTAGTGTAAATATGCTACTCAAATGTATCTCTGCGATTCAGATATTTATTGTTATTGTTGATTGTGTATCATTATCATTAACCCACTTTATTTCTCGTTCTCGTTCACGTTTACATTGTTAAGCACTTTGTATTTTTTTTGTATTCTCAAATTTGCATGAAAAGCGCCGTATAAATAATGTTTGATTGATTAAAGAAAGTTTATCCCCCCGTGTCCAGCTTCTACGGGAGGTGACTCCGAGACACCGGTCGCGGCGGCAGCTAGCCCAGCTGGACCAGAAGAAGCCCTACATCATGGCGTGCTTCCGGCAGCTTCCGGCCAGCTACATGGTGGGCTCAGAGCACCGCCACAGCAGCTGTGAGAACAAGGCCCTCGATTCGGGACAGGAGTACGTCTTCTTCCTGCTGGCCGAGCTCAACAGCACCTCTGGGGTGAGTCCACGAGGCTGGGGGTTTCACTTGTGTTGTGTTCACACCAGGATCAGTTCGTTTAGATTCTGATCCATTTTAATCTGGGTGTAAATGAATAGGTTTTATACAGGAGTGTTGTTTGGATAAGGGTGGTCCAATCTTTGAAAGAGATTTTCAGTATATTCTATTCCTTTTGTCATGTAAAGTTACGAAATTCAAATTGTATTCTGTTTAATTATATTTCAGCTCGGTTTTGCTACTTGCATTGAAATTCTGAAATGTCTTAATCCTAAAGGATATTTTATCAAATCATCATTATACTATACAATATATTTTATTTTTATAAAAACAATAAAATGGAAAAGGATTAACAATAATACACATACTGCAACACTAGGCAGAGAAACCTGTAATCTCTGCCCCTTCTCTGCTGGCCTCCATTGAGTTTTGTTGTTGTCTTTGTTTGTTTTTTCAGAAAATGTTTGCGACCAGCCCGTACACGGACACGGTGATGACCCCCGAGGTGGTGGACGTGCGGCAGGTGGAGACGGGGGCCGATGGCCTCATCTGGGTGGTGGGCCCTGTTCTGGCGGTGGTCTTCATCATCTGCATCGTCATTGCCATCCTCCTCTACAAGAAGTGAGTCGGTAGATGCGAACGCAAGGGCAGCCGTTTTGCATGTCCGATGTTGTAAATTACATGAACATGGCATTACACTGTAAACTACTGTACATTGACTTGTATTTACACTGTAAAACACATCTGCATGATTTTTACACTTGTAATACATTAACACTGTGCTAGGTAGTTACAAAACTTAATCCATTGGGATTAGAACCCCTAACTCCAGCAGTGGGTGTAAAGTGCCTTGCTCCATCCATTGAGCCACTCAATGAATGGAGACCGTAGAACTGGTTATTTCTGTTCTTTGCTTGGGTGCAAGATGGATTTAATAACATTGAATGTTAGCATAGGGAGCATGTTGACAACAGAGCTTATTTGATATTAATCAGCATGAAATGTCTGGTGTGGAAGAACATTCGCAGCAAAAAAAAGAGCAATTTTTCCAATCCATTTTGTCTCATATCCAGTATGAATTATTTAATTGGTGCCCGAATACATTTTCATCTTTAAGAGTTTTATTTCTTGTGAAAGAAAACTCAGACAGAGCTCACAGAAGTCTTTGTGTGCGCTCTCTAAATCCAAAAATCTAGCTCAGTGAGTAAGTGAGATGTGTTAATTGAAAATAAATCTCTTCATTGGATGCACTTTTAATTCAAATCAATATGACAAACCATTTATTTAGACTTCATATGAGATTAAATGGCTTTGGTACGATTGCAGGTTTTTTTTCTCCCTGAAGCACGAAAGAGAAAAGAGAGAAAAAAAGAGACGAGATTCATTGAGACACTACAGATACAGCGACACACAAAGGAACGAGCCATTCAATTAGTGTTGACCCACTATGTACAGCGTTATGAACAGATTGAAAATAGATTCAATTTCAATTAGTCAGTTGTTTTCATGGAATAACCTGACACATATCTATCTCTCCAGTAGTGCAGCAGTTTTAAAACACAGCTGAGGGTTTTTAGAGATTTGGACCGATCTCAGAGACCCCACAGCTGCTGTCCCCAGCAGGGAGTGTGAGCCGTATCAAACCCTTCTCTGGAAGCTTCAGAAGGGAAACCTTTCAGCAGTATCTCACGTCTCTCTCCTGGTTGTTAGCCATGCTGCTAGCCCGCGGGATCGAACCCCTGGAGAGAAACAGGTGTCAGGACGTGCACTGCCTAACAGAGCAGGATACATCCTAGTCAGTTAGCCAGCCAGCCAGCCAGCCAGCCAGCCAGCCAGCCAGCCAGCCAGTCATTGTGAGCAGGGCCAGAACAGTAAAGCTGAACAGGAGTTCAGCTTGAACTATCAGATGATCCCTTACTGTCTGACCTTGCCTTACCTCTGTCTCTGTTGGGTAGAGAGAGTAACATCTCTCCTTGGATCTCTCTCTCTCTCTCTTTCTCTCTCTCTCTCTCCCTCTTCCTTCTATTTATCTTCCCATCTCTCCCTGGTGAATAGTCTACCCCGGGCCTGCCCTTGGCCCTAACACCCCCCCCCCCCCCCCCCCCCCCAGTTCCTCCTCCCTCCCACAGCCCCGCCAATCACACACACACACACACACACACACTCAAAAGCAATATAAACTCACACACATGTATTTACACACATATATATATATATATATATATATACACACGCGCACATGCACAAATAGGCAAATGACCAGTTTCCACCTGTTCATGTGCACACAGGCATACGCTTATACACACACACACACAGGATTGTGCATGCTGATGAGGTGTCATGGCGGCTGTGTGGGGGGGCGGGGGGTGGAATGCCCTGTGAATATCAAATTGTTCTCTATTGATCGCTCTCTCACCGCTTCCTCTCTCTCTGTCTCTGTCGCTGTCTCTCTCTCTCTCTCTCTCTCTCTCTCTCTCTCTCTCTCCCTCCCTGTGTGTCCTGCTCCCTCCCCTCGTCTCTGTGTTTATTTGATTCTTATTGCTCTCTATGGAAACAGCAAGCCTGACAGGTACGTTTTTAGTCTCACTTCACTGCCATTTATTTTAGACAAAGACAGGAAAAAGTACAAAAAACCACAAAGAAACATCTCAGCATCACAGACACTTTTAATGAGCAGGTGGAATGTCAAGGTTGCGGTAGGGGTGTCGCTGTCTTGGTGTGTGTGCACCTAGATTGGGCTAAAATAATATTTTAGGTAGATATGCATTTCTGTGCATGCACAGACACACCTAGACTTTATGTACAGACATAAGTGCACGCACGCTCTCTCTCTCTCTCTCTCTCTCTCTCTCTCTCTCTCTCTCTCTCTCTCTCTCTCTCTCTCTCTCTCTCTCTCTCTCTCACACACATCTAGACTTTTTGTATTGTTCCTTTAGCTGTAGCATTAAGAAGTAGTTCTCTGCAACTGTCGACGTGACTGCAATGGTTGGAGCTGACTCCACCAGAAGTTAACAGTAATCTTTTTTTTCTCCATCCATTTTCTCCTCCTTCTTTTCCTCCTCCTCCTATCCCCCCCCCTTCCCCCTCGCCAGCCGCAAGAGAAAAGAGGCAGAGCCACGGACCAAGTGTATGCTGAACAACGCTGACATTACCCCTCACCATCCCACCGACCCCGTGGAGATGAGACGCATCAACTACCAGACGCCAGGTAACAGGTCCAATGACCGACCAAACCGACGGTTATGGCCATGCACAACACTAGAAGATAATGATTCAAAAGTAGGTTGTAATATATAAGAGTATAAAAAATGTTTTCTTTATTGATTTATTATTGGCAATAGTAAATTATTGTTATTATGAAATCTTTGTATTCATAATTATAATATAGCAAAATAATTGCATTTTCCATATATAATACTTTTTCAGTTAATCAGTTACTACTCATCTGTGCATTTTCAATAAAAACAAGAGAAAATCTAATTAGGGTGAGAAACATGCCACTTGATTACGCTGTTAGGAGAGAAATAATATTATAACTGATTAAGGAGACATTTTATACACTGGTGGCTCCTCAGGGCTAAAAGCTGAGCTGATTGTGTGTTGTGTGTACCTCAGTCAATGACACACACTGTGCTCTTCACTTTTACACTGGCTTCCCACAGCACAAGGATTGTTCAACTCAATTCAAAAGGTTGAAGTTACCTTGGGAATATTCAACTCAGTTCCTTTTGTTTGTTTGTTTTTTATCCCCCAACAAGAGTGATATAAATCATTTTTTGATGAGGAGTAGTGAATAGTATATGATTACCCACAAGTGTAAACACTTTACACTATCTCATGCACACACATACACACGCACACACGCACGCACACACCCTCTCTCTTCCCGCAGCACTCTACTAAACATCCACCCATGTGATTTATCTTACAATGATATCAGAAAATCATCTGACTTTCTCAAGGTAGATCTACATATCTACCTTCATCTGAGAACACCATACCTGTGGGTTTTTTCTTTACCTACCTGCTAAAGAAGCCATTCAATCAACAATCATGTTCATGATTGTTCCTGAAAGTTTGAATGATGACTTCATGGTCGTTTGTTCGAAACTCATGCTGTTTTTTAAAACTGCCCCAAGGCTTCTTTAATTTGTGTTCCTGTGCTTCTCATTCTCTTCTCCAAACTAAAGCCCCCCTGGTACCGACAGCTCCTAGATCCGTGGTTCTGTGGCTCTCCCACCTCCGATGCCGCCTGTCTTACTTCTCTGGTCTGTGGTCGCGGTGGTGGTCAATATCTTGTGTTTGATTGGCTGGCGACGTGACTGCAGGTCCCCACCCTCTCCTAACATCCATTTCCTTCCTCGCTATACTTTTTTTTAGTCATTTTTAGTCAGAAGACATTTCTTTTGGATACGTGTCATTAATTATTAGGCGTCCTGCTTTGTAATGCCTACAGGTAGGCATTCCAGAGCACATCGGGGTTCGAACCCAGAACCTTTTCGCCTGGGAGACACCCTAACCTAGGCTACCCTGCCCCCCTTTTTAAATCCTCATCCCCTTCTTCTCCCGCTCTCCATCCTCCCACCCGCCCCTGGATATCAACTATCTTATGTTTCAAAACAGAATTTAATCTTGGTCGTGTTCCTCTCTGGACCGAGGCCTGGTCTCTTAATACAGAGAGGAATCAATTTCCTCTTCTTTCTTTTCTTTTTTCCTTGTGTTTATGGAGATACACAGCCCGAGACAGCACAGCCCCACACACGCCTACCTTACCCATGAGAACACATTAATACATCAATACAGTACATACATACACAGCAAATTGCGCCGGTTCTATTTGCTGTTTGGCTATTTACCTGGGTCGATTCTCACTCTTAACAGCGTTTTTTACAGTGACAAGTAGAAAAGCTTTAATTGCTTTTTTCTCCATTTGTCTCGCAGACTTCCAGTGCTCCTTGCCCTTAACTGCCTCTTTCCCCTCCTTAAATAATAGATATCCATTTTACACTTTTTCCTCACTCCCTCTTCCTCATACACACCCGGGCATTCACTTACCGATATTATACAAAGACGAGTTTCTAATTTTGAATTCAAAATAAATGCCCTCTTGTTCTCTTGTTCTACCGGAGTGAAGAATGTAGTGTAACGCCATTATCTCTACATCCCTGAGAGTTTAATTCAAACCGACATTATATTTGTCTAATTAAGCGGGACGGTGAGCATTTGTGAACAAGCCCATTAGCTAATAGCGGGCCGACGTTCCAACGAATGAACGAATGCACCATCTCTCTGGCCTCGCTCGGCCTCTTGAGCCAAGAGCTCGTCGCGCCAGGCCCAGGCGCTCACGCGACCCCCCGTGAACCAGGGTGAGCCAACAGTGTCTGGATGAGCTTAACCTCGAGGGCTAACGTGGCATGGAGAAAAAAATAACTTGAACGCAGTTCTCCGTGTGGTCGTACGTCTGTTTTTAATCAGTCAGTCGTGGAAAGCCCCCCCCCCCCCCCCCCCCCCCCCCTGTAATGTTCCTCCGTGGTTCCTCAGCGTGCCAAGGGGTAGTCTCTCCGTCTTCATGCCATTATCTCTATTGGTACCTCGGGTTAAATTGGCAATGGGGGCCAAACTAATGAAGCAGGACGTGCTGGGCGGATATCTACAGCCTGGCTATAATCAAGACCCCCACCCCCTCCAGCTGTAATTACTCTCTCTCTCTCTCTCTCTCTCTCTCTTTCTCTCTCTCTCTCTCTCTCTCTCTTACTCTCTTTCTCTCTCTCCCTGTAATTTAGTTTTTCGCTTTTTTCTCCCCTCTTTGTTTCTCCTCCCCCCCCGCCTCTCATAAATATCCTGGTTCCTTGTTAGTTGAGGGTTTTTGTTTTGTTGACAACAGAAGATTTCTTCTTTGTACTTCTCATTCTCAGTGCAGAGATATATAGTTAAACACTAATAGGCTAAGGCTTACAAGCCCACGTCAAAAGACTCCTGCTCGCCTCTCTTCCATGGCTGGACAGCATGCTCCCAAACCCACCGCCCCACACCAGCTTTATTTTTTACTCTCTGGAATTGGAGATCTTAATTTCCCCCTAAAACATGTTTTTTTTTTTTCTTTTTTAGCATCTGTATGCTTTTCTCTCTCTCTCTGTCTGGTTCTACCTTCTGGCGGCTACAGCTACCAGTGGTGTGCATATGCAGGTTTGGCTAATCCTGCTGTATTTCCAATCCACCTGCTGTGAAGCACTGAGGTATGACTACTGAGCCAAATCAGATGAAGCGTCTAATTCGGCTCAGTAGTCATACCTCAATGCTAATGACCGAAAATGCAGATGGTTGACTAACGGTACTCTGCTGGATTCACTTTCTGAAAATAGAAGTCCCAGTTCTCCAACAGCCACCAATATACTAGTACAGTTTGGGACTTTTACTTTACTGGAAAATTCAATATACAGCGTTTTGTATGGTTTGTCACACTAGGAGAACAAAGCAGAATCACAGCTTCTTAATATCGCTTCCCCTCATCTTACTCTTAATATTGCCCCCTGCTCGTATCAGGGAGTTGTTCTTTGTCACTCCTCGAGGGGGGCAGGTGAGCCAGGAATTAGCTGAATGCTTTGATGGGTCTGATTGGCTGAATCTCGACCCGATGTTCTAATGGCGTTTCTAATGGCATGAAGCCGGGTGGGTGGGGTTCATCATGACCTCTGTGTTTGTCTTGTGCTCTCCCTATTGGCTAAACACAAGATGCTGTAAGCCGTCATGTAGTCAGCGCATTTCTCACCTGTCACTTTTACATGTGTGGCACCGAACAGCCAATGACGGGAGCCATTCAAGTTCCATTTTTCAACAGGAAACACAAGCCGTCCTTCCTCCTTCTCCTCCTCTCCTCCTTCTCCTCCTCTCCTCTTTCTTCTCCTTCTGTCCCCGGGGCCTCCTAACCCAGCTGTTTATGAAAGCTGTGCGGGAGTCAATCGATTTTCTTATCCTAGATCTCTATGACTGTCAGCGATGGGACCGACAGGAATTGGGGCCGGTACCGAGGATAAACAGGTCATTCCTGGACAGAATCATTTGGGATTGGTTCCTGGAGATGTGAAATGCAGAGGGGGGGGGGGGGGGGGGGATTGCCCTACTTCTCTCTTTGTTTTCTTAGTTTTAAATCCCCCCTCCCCCTCAACCAGCGAGGATACCTAGATAGGGTCTGCATCGGGATAATATGTGCGTGTGTCTATAAAGATTTACATTGCCTTTTCTGTTGGCATTTCCCTCATCTTGAACTCCTTTGTATCCCCTTGTGTTGCTGTTTTTCACAGATTCTGGTCTAAGCAGTCCTCAGAGTGAAGCCGATATTATGGATGAAAGTTAGTCGATACATTCTGTTTCTCTGCTTGTTTTTTATTTATCATTTTTTTTGCTGGTTCTGCTTGGTGCCGTTTAAACACAAAACAATTTACATTTGTGGTTTTTGATTTATGTGTATTGATTTGATTTCCCCCCCCCCCCCCCCCCCACATGACGGAGCTATGTTTTACGCACTAACCGCCTTGTTTTTTTCCATTGGTTTCCACCAGTAACCTGCGCTGATATGGTTATTTTTCTGTTTGTTTAATTTGCTTTTCACCTGGCGGTTAAACATCAATCACGGTTTTCGTGTGGGCTGTCGGCTTGGCATTAATCACGACGCGCAAAGACAATTTGTACGATCACTTCTGCTGAGGGAGAGAGAGATGGGGGGTGCGGGGGGGTTTGTCTTGATACACAACGTCAATCTCTTCTCTTTAATAACGCCTTACTCCTCTTCCTCACTCTCACAACCACCCTTCCCCATGCTTGCCATCCTCCTCCTCCTCCTTCTTGCTCCTCCTCCTCCTCCTGCACTAACGGAGGGTCCTCATTGTGTGCACAGAGATAACTGGTAGAATTAATTAGAGAAGCAACGCCGATATTCATTCAACAATTCATCTTCTTTCCCGTTCACCAAGGGGAAAAAAGGGAATATTTAAAGAAACTTCCCTTGCATTGTTTTCTCAACCCGAAGGAAACACAAAGGAGCTTCCTTCGTTTTCTACAGAAATGTGCAGTCGCTTGTGAATGGAGACGTTTAAGGAGAGGAGTGGAGGAGGTTATCCGAAGGAATCCTTTTTATCAAGTCTCTGTCACAGATCCACAGCAGATGGGCTGCATTGGAGAAGTGAAATTAGTTGTGTATTTTTGTCCTCCGTTGATTCCCATAGAGGAAATACAATTGAAGAGTAAAGTGGAGGAGAATATAAAAGACTCAGAGGGGGGTGGTGTTGAAAGGAAAGAATTAGAGCTGGGTGGGGGTGGTGTGGGGACAGCGTGTCCTTGACTGACTTTGCATTAGAAATCGAATCTCCTTTTTGGAGCAGGCCATGTACTGTACTGAGCAGCGAAACGTCAACCAAGAGCAAATTCCCTGCGATCAATCCGTTTGTCTCTGGCAGCTCTTTAAAAAAAAGCACAGCCTGCAACATGAAAGGATGGAAAAATATGTCAAGGAAGAGAGAGGGAAAGATTAACAAACAAAATGAGCCAAACTATACAGTCCATCAGCCTAAACACACAAGAATTGGTGGCAACGGGATGTCTGTATGCGCAAACTGTGAGTTAGGGATGAGCCAAATTGTTTTTAACTTTGCTAAGCTTTAAAACATTAGTTTTTTGTTCAATTCAGATGGTACATGTGTATCTAATTCTGGAAATACAACGTACAGGCCACTCTAAAGACACAGAAATGTTAGCCAAAGACTAGCTAAAGACTTCTTAAGATTATTAGAGACAGTTAATATTGTGTGTTTTAAGTCGGTGGACAATTTGACATGATTTGAATACAGGATTATTTTCAAACAGAAAATATCATCAAAGTAGTTCTTGTGTGGTGCAACTCACACACATATCTAACAACACACTCACAATGCTTTGATCTTACCTCAAACAAACCTTTTGAAACCTTTTTTTCTTTTTGAAAGTAAATAATCTGACAACCAATAGTAATTTACAATTCTCTTTTGATTTTCCTGACGCTCATCTTAATGAACCCTGGCTCCATGAGTGATTAATGGGGGGGTGTCTTGTTCTGCGGTGTTTCCATGGAGACCCCCTGCCTGTGTTAGCTCACTGAAAAAATGGCACTGAACAAACACATTCATATCTGTCCAAACACATTCATATCTGTCTTTTATTATCCCATTTCAGTGTATAGGCGTTAATAATTTGTTATTTATTTGAATCATTTATAGTAATAGTACAAGAAACTTGCATTAGAAACAAAATTATAAAAATGCAGCGATCCCTCCACGCCTGTTTATCATTTTTTTACTTTGAACATCCATCCACTGGCATGTCGGTTCCTCTCCAGTATTCACAACAATCTGGCTAATCTCAGAGTAATTAGCACCCCTTACATTCTTGTCATGGCGTACCGTAACTAACCGATATAACAGTCACCAGGGAACATGGGATCATCTCTCTGGAGAATTATGACAAAAATGTCACCCTCCACCCTTTAACATTCAGGGCTGTAGACTGTCCGTCGGAAAAAAGGGGAAATTGAGGATGGTTAATGTGATTATGTCGATTTGTTTACGGTCAATTACACCCCAGAAGGAAGGACTTCTGATGAAGGGGGCATCAACATGCCCCTGGTGACATGACCTAAACATTGGGCAAAAGAAAAGTATTCATGCTAAGAAAGCTAGCTAAAAAGAAAAATATAAAAAAGAAAAGCCGTCTTGCTAAAAATACGAAAGCGCTAAATTGTGTTGATCCCATGGCTGGTGTGAAGCCCATCATATGGTTGTCCTATATTCCATTATATGGGCGTGACTTTATGCTGCTAAGTGGATTAGCGGGCCGAGCTAAAGTAGCGTGATGATAATACTCTGCCACAGTAGCAGCCTAGCACGCAGTGGACTCTGGAGCAAGGGACAGCAAATTTTACCAGCTGACGAAATTGATGCCATTTACCAACTAACAAATATGATGTTGTTTACCAACTGACAAATTTGATGCCATTTACCAACCGACAAATTTTACTGACAAAGCTCATTCATGTTTTTGTAACCAGACAGTGGTTTGGGGTTTTTTCACTGCTAGGTTTTTCCGCCGAGTTCGAAGGTTTACCGATTATTAGCCGGCATGAAATCTAGACGGAGGTAGAAGTACGGTTGGCTAACAGGTGTTACGCTAGCACTATGCTTGCTTTGCCTTGGCACCAGGGTTCGGGTGGAGCCGCTCACTGTATTGCTAAGCATCACTCACACTTGTCATCACCAGCACACGCACACACACCCCCTTTATCCTCCTTTGCACTCACTTTCCCAGAAGCCCCTGGGCCAGGGCTCCTCTTCAGGCTTAGCATCTTCTTAGGATGTGAACAATGACGATTGGTTTGAGGACATGGTGCACACAGATATGCTTAGCATCCTGCGCCGGGATAACAAACGATTAGCACAGTAAAAAGGATTAACGATCTTAATCAGCACGCTGCATCAGCTTTGATCTTGATTTGGTTGAAAGCTTTTTATTGCCATCTTTTTTATTGTATTCGTAGCAGCACAAGTAGCTGTTTCTTCTTGTTATATTTTGACACATTCGACAAAAGAAAAAATCCTAACAACAATAATCCATATATTTAATCTAGCAAGCAAACATTTTGATTATATTGTGTCGAGCATCACAAAGCAATTTTTGTCAACAGTGAAATAAAGTATTGATTCAAGCAGTTTAACAAGCATATCCTCCCTGTGCCTCAAACAAAAACACACAGTACAACATAGGGTTGCTAGGATTTGAATGATTTGAGCTCTGGCCTAGTCTGGTCAAGTTACCTATACTTTGTCATTCATTTGGTAATTCATTAAGACTATGTGACTAAAATCCACACTCCCTTCTCTAGCACTGCCCCCTAAAGCGCCAAACCTCCATTGCCTTGAAAGTGCCACTCACCCTTGAAATACTCACCATGTGCACTGACCGCGTTGAGAACGCAGCTTCCTGCTCTACAACCGCCGCCCAATCGTACTAATTCACGTCCTTTGTCCCGTCTCCTCCTCTTCCTCCCCTCCTCCATCTCTTTACATTCTCCTCCCCCCTACCCCCCCACCCCCACCACCCATACAGGGATGATGAACCACCCTCCCATACCCATCGCCGAGCTGGCCGAACACACGGAGCTGCTCAAGGCCAACGACAACCTCAAGCTCTCGCAGGAATACGAGGTGAGCGGGGGAGCAAGGGTCAAGGGGTGCAAAGATTCAAATGTCAACTGGGGGTTGAATCTTCAGTGACTGAATGTATTCATAGTGAGGTGTATAGGGATGTAACTCTTAATGAAAAACGGCCCAAAAAATGAAGTGTTTATGGCCGTTTCGCTGAGAGTACATGGGGGGGTTTTATGGCTTGTGGAGCCTCTGCGATTACGAGATGCTGGTTGTATTTGGCAGCTTTAACCTCGTTTTGGAGATATAAGCTGCCTTTATGAAAAATATCAATTTTCCAAAATGTACCCAAGGGGAAAGAGGTTTTCAGGGGGAGGAGGATGAGGAGGGGGTGCTGGGGGGGTGGGATGCAATTCCTTTTAAAGCTCAGTCAGACCAAATAAAGGAATCATTTGGGAGTTGTCCTGTAATACGTTCAGATTTCCAGAAGATGATCTCCTCTTATCTGCAAGACTGCACATATATATAAATAGAAAACCTCTTTGGATTGCGGTCAATGTATAATAATAATAATAATAATAATAATAATAATAATAATAATCTGCCCATTGATGAAGATCAGCACAACGTCGTTCTTAATCACCCCTTACGTTGATGATGCCTTCTCCTCCTGAAATAATATCCTCTTCCATCTCCTGCTGAGAGCCGAGTTCATCAAGTGTGTGTGCGTGCGTGTGTGTTCTGCTGCTCGATTAACTTTGAGGTAGTAATTATAGATCCACACATTCCAGACGTTCCCGAGCAGCAACTATTCACTTGAGGTGCTGTTGGGGGGAGCAGAGGGGAAGCATGCGGGGGGGTTGGGGGGAGCAGGAGTGTGGGGGAGCATGCGTGTGGGGAAGCGTGTGTGTGTGTGTGTGTGTGTGTGGGGGGGGGGGTGTAGGGGGGAGCAGGATGGTGGGGGGAGGGGGGAGCAGGGGGGGGGGGCTGCTACTGCTGTCAAAGTCCAGGGGCGCCCGCCGGGGTTATAAATGACACCACAGTTGATTAGATATCAGGAGGGCTGAATCAGCTCTCGTCTGCATACCAGCAATATCCCCCGTACCACCGCGGAGGCCTTTAAATCACCCTGCTTTGACTGCCTGCCTCCCCCCCCCAGGGCTAGAGGTGAAGGTAAGGGGGGGGGGGGGGGGGGGGATGGGCGATGGGTGGGGGTTGTGGTCGTGGAACGTGCGGCCGTCCTGGTTGGGTGATATGGAGGTGATAACCGCTCCATGTAATCACCTCTTTATGTCTCCGGGCAGCTGTTGAATGCATAAATCCTGGGGTTTGGAGCGGTTGTACCGATGTCAGACACACTGGCTGGTTTTCAGGCAGGGGGGCGGGTGTATATGAAGGGAGGGAGGAGCGATGGGTGGGGGGGAGGGAGGGATGGGTGGGTGGGGGGGGAGGGAGGGATGGACGGGCGGGAGGGAGGGAGGGAGGGAGGGAGGGATGGGTTAAGGGAGGGAGGGAGGAATGGGTAGAGGGTGGGATGGATGGATGGGTTATTTTGTGCTAAAGTTGACTCTGCTCCACTTTGAGCAGAAGTTCTAATGACTTGGCTCTGAGAATTGAACTGCTCTCTCTCTCTCTCTCTCTCTCTCTCTCTCTCTCTCTCTCTCGGTGTCCTCGCTCGCCCTTTCTTCTTGTTGCTCTCCTCCTTCTCTTCTCTGTCCCCTTCACTCTCTTTCTCCCTCGCTCTTCTTTTTCCTTTATTTCTTCCCTACTTGGCTCATCTCCTCGCCACACAGGGCCCCCGTCCAGAAGAATAAATGACCAAATTAAACGGCAAAGTGCAATTTTAATTTTGTTATTTTCTTGATAAATGGTCGGTCGTCAGGGAGACCCGCTATGCCAAGTGCAGCTTGCCACACGTTTGTGAGTGATTGGACTAAAGCTTGCTGTGATTCAGAGCGCGGGGCGGGGTGAAACAAGGAGCATTCTGGGAGTATTAAAAGGGGGATGAGCCAGCTCAGGAGAGGAAGAGAGAGAGGTCATCAAAGCCACAAATGACCAGTTTGAGAAAAGGAGAAAAGAAAAGAGCGTTCATTCCAACCATAGTCACTACTCAAGTCTCTAGTTTAAAAAAAACTACTATTTCCTCCCATCTCGTTGCTCTCCAATAGAAGCCATCTGTCATCAACAGAACAGGAAGTGACATTGGAGGAAGTGAAGATTCAGCCATTTCAAATAATATAATTTTGTAGAGCTGAACATACAAGCAATATTTCTACTTCCTGCGTTTAGAGTGAGGAATTTTATGAGATTTATAAAACGGGGAGGTATGATGGTACTAGATAAATGGACACAAAACGTGAGACAAAAAGGGTTGAAACGAAAAGAGAATAGTAGAACATGAAGACAAATGCAGAATGTGACAACAAGTAGTAAGTAGAAAAGGAGGAGGCAGAAGAGAGAAAGAGAGACTTTATTTAAGGATGAAGACTTGGTTTGTCGTGCCATTGTTTTCAGAGCGACGATGACAATGGAACGTCATTTAGCCTCTCACCCCTACGAGTCCTGGCATGGACCTGGATCATGAACCACACCCCATCACCCCCCCCCTTCAATCCCCAAAACCCTGCCAATAAACACAGGCAAATGCCCGCAGGCAGGCAGGAGCCTGTGAGCAAACAGGAGAAACCATAATGGAATAAGGAATTACCCCCACAAGCAGATCCAATATTTACAAAGAACAACGGTGGATGTGTTTTCACAGAGAATAAATTGTTTCTGTTTACCAGCCTTCACAGTTTCCCCCGATTCCTGCCCTCAAAGCGGAAAAGCAATGCGTCAGAAAATATATCAATTTTTTTTTATCTCGCCGTTATGTTCTGTTGACATTAATGATGTTGATAAAGAGGTGGGGGGAGTGAGGTCGGGGTGTTTGAACCAGCCAATGAGGAGGTTGTTCTTACTTAGCCTGTGTCTCTTTTCCACTCTTTTCTGTCGGTGAAATGGTCCCCCTGTCTTTCTATATCTACTTCTGTTTCCCGTTCTCCCTCTCTCACTGTCTCCTCTGATGGCTTAAGTGATGCTTTTTTCGCACTGTCTGTACCTCTAATTGTGTGTGTGTGTGTGTGTGCGTGTGCGTGTGCGTGCGTGCGGTGCAGTCTATTGACCCAGGCCAACAGTTCACCTGGGAGCATTCCAACCTGGAGGTGAATAAGCCCAAGAATCGCTACGCCAACGTCATCGCCTACGACCACTCACGTGTCATCCTGGCTCCCATCGACGGTGAGACACAGGCCTCATTTAGGTCCTCATTCAGGTCCTCCTCACTCTCAGCTACTGTTCACACCAGCACTTTTGGGGAGGTAACACTTTCAATTACAAATGTGAATAGTAGGGATGCACCGATATATCAGCCACAGATCATACAGTACATCAGCTGATATCGCCTATTTTTAAATGCTGAAGGATGTACCACACTTAGTTACCGAATCACAACACCAGTGTGAAAAAAATATGTAGGAGTGACTGTTCTAACATCTTTTCTATTTCTGGGCATCAATTGTACGTCATGTTTTTCTTTCATCCATTTAGCTTTTGTTTTTTCGCTCTTTCAAATGCTGTTCATGGTCCCTTCAAGAAAGATATTCATTTTCCAAATTTCCCCTAGGGGAAAGGGTATTGATCTAATCTGTTTACAGCGCTCTCTTCCAATGTTTAGATATGTGTGAAAATATTGACATACATATTGAGAAACATGATAGTTTGCTATCGGTGATGTAAACAAGCATCTAAAGCAGGGAATACATAACAAATGACATCGGATGGTTACGGTTTCATTTGTCATCATGGAAATCCATAAAAGATTAACACTTACACCAAAGGAAAGGCTGACAAATATAATTTGCACTAACAGCATTATTATATGACAAAATGAATCACAGATTAATTTAGCTATCTTTATTTCTGTCCCCAGCATACAGTCACAGTGTGTAGAGTGATACTAAGTTGGAAGGACTATATTTACACTCAGACTCCACAGCCTCTATTTAGTTCACATGCTACCCAGAGAGTTCCCCCAAACAATTTGTCGCATCAGATCTGCACCCTTCCCATGATGCACCAAAACTGTCTCCCTCCCCCTACACACACAGTTTGCGCGCAAACAAACACACAACCCCGAACGATGGCCGACCAACCGGAAAACACCTCGCTAGTCCTTCGCATGCCGCTAAACTTTCAAGGGAGTCACCCTTTAGCGATGACATCATCGGCACTCTAGTGTTTCATCTCTCGCCCCCTCCCCTCCTCCTCTTCCTTCACATGGCACAAACCCTTCAAATTCAACCATCATCATCCTCCTCTATTGCACGCATTTCTTCTGTGATGCGTGGCTGTGTGTGCGTGATGTGTGCACACACGTGTGCGTGCACTATGGGCAAAGACTTCATCATGCCGTCACACAATAGCTAGGCCAATTTGACAGCGCAACAAAACCCATGACCAAATTATCCCCTGGTATAAATACATAAACTAATCAAGTCTGAAATTTCTATTTTACAGTGCAGTGGTTTTTGCTATTAGTTGCAGAAGTAGAACAATTCGTGCAAGTCTTCATCCACTGCCCAGCTGGCTATGACCAACGCCAAGCCACCACAGAGGCCATGCGCAATCCCTTTTAATGGCATGCTAGAAGTCTTTATGCATGTCATTCTTTCATCCTTTTTTTATGTCTGTCTTTTGTTTTCTATCATTCATTCTTTCCCTTTCTTTTTTCTTTATTTAATTCTTTCTCTGTCTTTCTTCACTTCTTTTTTATTATTTTTGATTTCCTTCTGACGTTTTTCCCTTCTCTCTATAGCACTTAATTTTCCTTTTCTCTTTCCCTACATTCCACCTACCTTCCCTCCTCCATCTCTTTATTCATCCTCTCTCTCATATCTGATCGTTTACCTAACTCCTCCAAACTCCTCCTTGCCGCCGTCTCCTGCTCACGTATATTAGTTTTGGCAAAGCCTCCATGCGCTCCTCTCTCTCCTGACCCGAGGAGCCGCCTGTCAGACGGACGTGACTCTCCAGCAGATGAGTCCCTGCCGCCTGGCTAGAATATATTTCAGACCGGCTGAACGTTTGAAATCCTTTCTGAATAAAGATGGGCTGCGGCCATTGAACCTGTGCTTTTCCCAACTTTCAGTGACTGACAGTCAAGTCTTGCTTTTTATTTAGCTTTAAAGTTTAGCTTTAGTGTTTTAAAAAAAACCACATCTAGCAGAGAAAAATTTAAAAAAACATATAAAGCCCGTACATTGGCCAGGGCTATTTTTTGGCATGGTGAGTCAAGCTGTGGAGAATTTTTGGTGGGACAAAATAGACAGTTTAATGCCACTCTGTGGTACTGTTTACTGAACAAAGAACATTGCTTAGTTCCTGTGTTCACAGTTTATGGCTCTGGCAGAAAAGAAGCATTACCCAGGGTGGGGTGTTGATGGATAGGCCTATTCCACTGTCCGCCTAACGAATACAAGTGTTGGGCAGGCTCAGGCCTTTTGAGACCTGTTAAAACTCCAAGTAGAAAAAAACCTCAAACGGCCATTATCTTAACACCTAATGTGTAGTTGTGGAGCTACACTAATAACACAAAGTTAGATTCAAACCGCAGTACTAAAAGCTTTTCACTTTGCTGTGGCACGATAGCACCGTCACTGTAGACACCATTGAGTATAAATACAGCAGTGGGCATGAATACCGAGTGTGCCTGCACGTTTCTCTCGGCAGGGTGCTACAACCGCATTGCTGTCCCTCCAGTTCTCATCAGTTTGGGGCTGCCAGGGCGCTCCTTACGGCTGGATTTAGTGGAAGGCGAGGGGGGTGACGGAGCACGGTGCACAGAGAGAGAGTGATGGCAGGAGGGGGTGCCCCGCCAGCTGATTTACTCTCGGGGTGTGGGGGACGCTAGATCTTCCCGGCTCTGCTCTCTCCAGCAATGTTAGAGACGTTAAATTAGATGCCAGCAAGCTAGCTGCTGCTGCTGCACAACAGAGGAAGAATAAAGAGAGAGAAGAACAACGATCAGTTGTTAGTCAAGAGAAGCTATGAGACACACACATGAGTAAGGCACAGTGGTTGTGTTTGTAATTCAATTTGTATTTAGTATATACTCCGAGATTAGCGGTACCTTGTCGTAGATTGTTTCATTTTATCTTTGATTGCTGGAGGGATATAAAGAAAGAAAATAGCCAATGAGCACCATTTAAGTAATGATGTTTTAATAATTTAATCAATGATTATTTTGCTAATTTGTTCTGGAGTAGAAAGTGAGTGTAAACAGAAAAAAATACATGCTACACACAATGTTGAATGTAATGTTAACATGCATCCAATAGAAAAACATTTGATGAATCAAGACATGTTCCTGCTTTGTTCTCAAACCAGGTATCACGGGTAGCGACTACATCAATGCCAACTACATCGATGGCTACAGAAAGCAGAATGCCTACATCGCCACCCAGGGGCCATTACCGGAGACCTTCGGGGACTTCTGGAGGATGGTGTGGGAGCAACGGGCGGCTACCGTGGTCATGATGACGAGGCTAGAGGAGAAGTCACGGGTCAGTCCATCCAGCTAATTTACAGTGGTGTGCCACAGGGCTCCGTACTAGGCCCATTTGTTATGACATTATCTTTTCCCATGTGTTGTAATCAAATATCAAAACGGATATTAGGTTTCACTGTGTGAAGGAAAGCAACGGCTGAGTGTTGCTAACTTATAAATCACACAGCCACACAACCTACTCTGATTTTTATTGTACAGGTTTATTGTACAACTGAACTTGATTGAGGTCAAGTTGAGGTCATCAGAGTTTAATCATTTGTCTGGACGGAGGGAGTGAACCGAGAAACCGTTTTTTAATTAACTCCAATTCCCACCTGGAACCTCTATCTATTCAACACTCTTGTCAGTTTATTTTAAATGCTTTCAGAGTGGAATAGTGAAGGAAGTAAAGAAAATATGCATCATACAAACTGTTAGATAATCAAAACAATGCTTCACGCAGGGTTTTTTTTACAGTTGGCATAGCAACACCAGTAACCCCATAACCAGCTCTCCCACAACCATCTGTTTGGCATGAGCCGCGAAGAAACGCATGGGCCGGGGCTGAGATGTGGGCTTGCATTCGCATGTCGAAGCAGGAAGTTGAGGAAGTGAGAGGAACTATTCACAGACACTCTCTCTCACTGTTGAGGCGTGGACGTGTTTGAATTGTAAAAAAAAAAAAAGGGGAGCTCAAGCTGGGATGCGTGGTCGTGTCAAGCCAAACGTTTGTCAAAAGCGTTCGGGTTCAGAGGTTTCCAGACTGCAGGTTGATTACTCTCCGCCTCTGTCTCTTTTCATTTGTTGATTTGTCGTCCACGTGGACATGTGAGCTCCTCTCCCTCCAAACCCCATCACTGTTAGCAGGCGGTAGACATTGCATGTCAGGGGAACCCAGGGGAGAGAGAGAGGAGCGTGAGAGTGTCTCTCTCTCTCTTTTTATCTCTTTTTTTTTTAATTCTCTCTCTCTCTATCCTTTTTTCTCTCCCTCTCCTTCTATCACTCTGTCTCTCTCTCTCTCTCTCTCTCTCTCTTTCTTCTTCTCTTTCTGTCACTCTTTTTATTCACTGTTTCTCTGTTATTCCCTTACTTCTCCCTCTCTCTCTCTCTCTCTCTGTCTCTCTTTGTCACTCTCTAACTTCTGTCATTCTCTAACTTCTGTTATTCTGTCATTCTCTAACTTCTGTTATTCTGTAATTCTCTAACTTCTTTCGCATTTTCTTACTCTCTTTTTCTCTCTTTCTATGTCACCCTTTACTTTCGCTCTCTCTGTCCCTATTATTCTCTCTGTTCTCTCTCACCTTACTCTCTCCCTAGATGGGATAGCTCTATGTTTCAGCTCTGCAGTTCATACTCCATATTTAATGATGATGTTCATTAGGCCTTCTGCTGGGGTTAGAAATCTAGAGAAGAGATTCAGACTGAGATGTAGGTTGCAAAAAGGAACAGGTAAACTGTAGCCTGGGAACCAGACGAATCTGCAAGCTCATGTTTTATTTGCTCTGGCAGATACGTCTGGCCCCCCTCCCGTTCAGACAGATTTCTAGCCGACCTGGCCCGGGTTAGGCCAATTACAACCGATTATCTAATATGAGGCGGGTTTCCAATGATGGAGTGCAATTGAGGCGTTTTTGTAAACAACCAAGATGGCTGCCACGGATGTGGAACGGTCTGTTGAATCCACAATCGTGACAATATTAAATCAACTGGACAGTATATTTTCTCTAAAAGAAGAACAAACAACTGCACTTAAAGCTTTTGTTGATCAGAAAAATGTGTTTGCTGTACCGACAGGATTTGGTAAAAGTTTAATTTACGTCACATGTACAGGTCTATCCAATTGCGTCCAGAGGCATTTTGGTCTACCACCGTTGTTGGCAACCCTTGGAAATCGAAAATTAACGATTAAATCGAGGTTCCAGACTAATACGCATTTGCGAATTGGTCTGGCGATGTCAGGCTAGGTAAACTGCCGACTAGTCAACAATATGTTATGTAATTAATTATAATACGAGAAGTTGTAGCTGTATCCACCTACGTATTTGCTGAAAGTCGCTGGATGATATTGGATTTCAAAGATATAGATACTGAAGTTATTTATGAAAGTTATGTTGTTTCTATTTTTGCTCATTTTTTTGTTTTACAATGAAGTTGTCCTTCTGTTTCTATTATTGTGGAAGAATATTTCACACACCTGTGTTTTCTTGTGTACTGCAGATCAAGTGTGACCAGTACTGGCCCAGCCGTGGTACCGAGACCTACGGGATGACCCAGGTCACCCTGCTGGACACCATAGAGCTGGCTACCTTCTGCGTCCGCACTTTCTCCCTACACAAGGTACACACACACACACACACACACCATAGAGCTGGCTACCTTCTGCGTCCGCACTTTCTCCCTACACACGGTACACATATACACACCATAGAGTTGGCTACCTTCTGCGTCCGCACTTTCAACCTACACAAGGTGCACATACACACACACACACTGAACCACACACATTACACCACACACTAAACCACACACATGCCATCACACATACATATATGCTAAACCACACACACACACACACACACACACACATGCACAAGGAAACTGCTAAATCACACACAGACTCACACATACACACACACACACATGCTAAATCACACATGTGCACTCACGCACGCACTCACACACACAGATACACATGAACACACCAACACTATTGCTGACTTTGTTTAAAATCACATTAAAGTCACTAAAATTCCATAGGTACATGCTGAAGCTTAGATATATGCAAGGCACACACACACACATCCAGATGTATGCATATCCTGCTCTGGTCCACACATTATCAAAAAAGAGATAAAAATGTAAATATCCTAATAAAGCACACAGATTTTGGCCATGTCGCCCCACATTGTGGATACACAAAACCAGGGAATATCCAGAGAAAAGAGACGAATATCTAGGTTAGTTATTGTTTCATTACTATGCTCATTTATTCATAAATTCATCCAGAAAAGAAGAGGAAAAAATCTCAAGCAAAATAATTGCATTGATATGCAACTTCCTCTCCCTCTCGGGGGGGGGGGGGGGAGTTGGAGAAAACACACACAGACGCGTCCTTGTCGTTCTCCACGGGTTCCGGTGGGGGGAGCGGGGAACTACTACAATCGCTTCCCGTCGACGCACAGCTTGTGGGGTGTTGTTGCTCGCGTTGTCACGGAAACCTCCGAGGGCCGTTGCCGTGTTCCCGCACTCCGGGCAGAGGTGGCGACGGACCGCGTGGGTGTCCTCATTCATTTGTTGGCGAGGCTGTTAGCTGTTAGCGCTCTGGCGCTTCACTTCCTAGCGCCGCAGCTGAGCTGAGAGATGTCAATTAGCAACCAGCCTGACACATCCATCTGTGGCACTTTTTTGGGCCCGATGTGCGGCTCATGTGCCTTACAAAACCAGCAGAATTTTCTGAAGCCGTTTCAAATTGTTTATTATTTTATTTCTAATAGCTTATCACTCACGTTCATGAAACCATCAATTACAGGCATTTAGTGGAACATTCTCAAACGATATGTGATTTTCTTTTTATATATTCACTTATCATTCAACTTTATAAAAGTACTGGCATTTTAGACATTCAAAGGCTTAGAGGAGTAGATTTACATGTGGCTACACTGGTGGATGTGTAATCACCCATTACAAAGATCAACAAAAGGACAGTAATTCATATATACAATGAAAATATAGAAGTTATTCAAAATTGTGGGGGTTTTTTAGGCAGATTTCAAGCCAATAGTGTGCCAGATTTGCTAAATACAAAACCAATCAATCAATATTACAGGCTAATTGATATGTATAGGGGAGGATCATAACGCCCTATAGAGCATTTAATTGGATGTAAAATAAAAAAATGTTTGCCCCCCCCCAGAGCTTGATGAATCGTGAGTAGAAAGACGTATATCAAAATAAAAGCCCTTTCATGGGGTATCAATTTTGAAACTATGCACTCTTTAGAACCATAGTATATGTATCATTTGACCACTGTGATTTCCTGTGTTTAGAAGTGTATCCAAATCACTTCTAAACCTTATTTTGACACAGTGTTAAAATGAAATGTGTGGGAAAGTGTCGCTGTCATTGTTGTTGAGGAAGACAGCCAATCACATCGCACAGGGGGTGGGAATACTCAACACAATCTGGTTCTTTGTTTGAATCTCAGATGGCCACACATGAGTGACAGGCGTGATGAGAACACAAGCTAGTTTGTTTCAAGTGTCTGACTTGTGTGTGTATGTATATTTGTGAATATAACTTATGATAATTCATTAACTCTAAACATATCTTGACATTTCAATACACACAACGCCATTAACATAACACCCCAACTCCCCTTCATTAGAATCATGATCAACGTGACATGGGAGCAAAACAAACAATCAGTTGCTCACACAGTCAGTCAATTAATTACCAACCAATCAGCACACAGCAGAGATGGTTCTGTTTTCTAATGTCTGACCCACCGTCTCTCTCTCTCTCTTTTTCTCTCTGTCTCTCTCTGTCTCTCTCTCCCATTCTCTCTCTCTCTCTCTCTCTCTCTCTCTCTCTCTCTCTCTCTCTCTCTCTCTGTCTTTCTCTGTCCAGAATGGGTCAAGTGAGAAGCGAGAGGTGAGACAGTTCCAGTTCACGGCGTGGCCGGACCACGGCGTCCCGGAGTACCCCACCCCATTCCTGGCCTTCCTGCGCCGGGTCAAGACCTGCAACCCCCCTGATGCCGGCCCCATCATCGCGCACTGCAGGTGGGCAGAAGCACTGGTCTAGTCTTGGTTGAAATTAAGTGTGGACAGTGTGTGTGTGTGTGTATTCTATACACACATGTGCACAGACAGACACATGCACACAGTATATGCGTACACAGAAGCATATTTAATAGATATGTAACCTGATTACACATAAAAAATACTTCATACTTTCTCTCTCTCTGTGTCTCTCTCTCTCTCCTCTCCTCCCGTCACTCTTCCTTTCTGCGGATTGCCCTTTTTCTAAAAGCATCACTGCTTCTCTGAGCTATGAGTACTGTCCTAGCCAGGGCAGTACTCATCAAGGACAGTACGGCCAGATGAAGATGGAAATTGACAGCTGACTTGTCTGTTTCCTGCTTAGTTTTTTGTCCCAATCCATATCTTTCGCTCTATCTGTGTGTATCGTGTTTTTTCTTCCTTCCCTAATTCTCTCTCTTTCTCTCCTCCCTCCTCTCTTGCTGTCAATAAAGTTAGATGGATATAAACTCCCTCCTCTGCTGTTTCAGTAACCTTTATATCCCTCAAACACCAAAACAACATTACCAAACGCGCACCATAAATATCCATTTGAGATGTTGTGTATTCATGTGTGAGTTGTAGTGTACAACTTGTACGATGTACTCGTACTCGTACTATGACGATGATCAAATTATGTAATCTATGGGGATGATCAAATGTTTATATTATATATATGTTAATATATTACATGATGATGATCAAATGTTTATATATTACAAAAGAATCAGATGTCATAGAGATGTCAGGTTTGAACATATTCCGAGCAACTATGAATGAAGCAGTAAATTATTGCCAGACTTCGACACACACACACACACATCTCATAACAAGTTGACAATGAGAGTCCTAGTATTTCACATCTCCCCAAAATGAACACATTTAGCGCAAGTAAGTAAAGTAGAAGCAAACACAATCTGGGACACTCCTATCTCCTAACAAAGCAAAAAACAACTTTCCACTGCAACTTTCCCCCCCCCCCCCCCCAGTGCTGGCGTGGGTCGGACTGGCTGCTTTATCGTCATCGACGCCATGCTGGAGCGCATCAAGCACGAGAAGACGGCGGACATCTATGGTCACGTGACGCTCATGCGCTCGCAGCGCAACTACATGGTGCAGACGGAGGACCAGTACAGCTTCATCCACGACGCGCTGCTGGAAGCGGTTGCCTGTGGCAACACGGAGGTGGCCGCACGCAGCCTCTACTCCTACATCCAGAAGCTGGCTCAGGTGGAGGTCGGAGAGCATGTCACCGGCATGGAGCTGGAGTTTAAGGTAAGGGGAGGGGTTTAACTTAAAAGAGACCAACCAAGCAGTTGATCAACCGAACAACTAGCCGATAAGTGGCCAAATGGCTAACCGACAGATGGACCCACGAACCAACTGATGGACCGACGAACCAAATAATCAACTGACTGTCGAACTTGAAAATCCCGACAACAGACAAAAAGGGATTGCATAACATGACCTCAGATAGGACATGACCAACGAAAAAATAGGTAGATAGTAAATGCTTTATTCACAATTTTGCCATTAAACAATCACTCTGTTATGTGAAAATGACATGCTGTTCAAAATCTATTCCAAATTATCCCTCTCTGTAAACATTACACTGTATAAGCTAAAGGTAAAATCTACACGTCAAAGACTTATACGACTTATAGGAAAGTATTTTAGAAATCTGACTGCTTCTCCGCCCCAGGTTAGACGAGGAATTTAAATTAAATCAGCCCTTATTCAAATAAGTATGTGTCAGTTTTTAACCACGCAGTCCAAGTAATGGTCCCACAGATGGAGTAGAGAGTTTGCATGTCTGCTCACTTCAATTTCAGTTTAATCACTTGGGTACACTCCGAGTGAATTATTATTGTCTTTCTTCTGCGAAAGATGACTAGAAAATGGGAATATTTAAGCCTTTCACTGTTGGACACATTATTCATTTCCAGGCATTTGGAATAATATGCTTTTAAGTAAAGACGAACAGGGCCCTAATCCATCAGTTACAAGACAAAGGAAAAATAGAGCGACTGAACGAACCCGACTTTCTGGGAAGAAAGTGTGATTTCTTTTTTGGGACAAAGCGATGCATGGCGATACGTCGCCAAACCTATCGTTCTTAAGGATCTCCATCAAATAGCTTAAAACAATCTTCCCCGGTGGAGAATCCACTCCCACATACCTTAAAGCATCTTCCTTTACGACCCCGCTAAATGGAGCCCACTAGCTCGATCCATCCGTCACGTTACAGCACCCATTCATCACACACACACACACATCCACATGGACACTTACACATGCACATGCACACACACACGCACACACACACAGACTCACACAAGGACACACAGACAAGCACAGATACACACTCACACATCTACACACACACATCATACCTACATACACAGAAACACACATATATACACACACACGCACACACTGGGGAGAACAATGGCAGATGATCCTCTCTAAGCAGCTAGGACTGAGCTATCTGATGAGGACTCTGATAGTGTCGGTGACGGCTAAAACGCTGAGTCGCTTTGTGGATTAATAGCATCCACCGCACAGCAGGCGAGCGAGTGTGTGTGTGTGTGTGTGTGTGTGTGTGTGTGTGTGTGTGTGTGTGTGTGTGTGTGTGTGTGTGTGTGTGTGTGTGTGTGTGTGTGTGTGTGTGTGTGTGTGTGAGAGGGAGAGAGAGTGTGTGTGTGTTATCTTGAGGAGTAATTAATATTTGATGATGATGAATGAGGATGGGTGGAAAGGCAGGAGCGACACTAATGAACAAAAGGATAAATGTATGCTAGCTTGGCTAGCTAGCGTAAGACGGGATTTTCGAGTGTTTGGGCTCCTTCGTTTGTCTGAGGACATTTTTTATTATCGACGAGAGAACGCAGACACGTCAAGCCAAACTGGGTACAGGTGTTTGACGTTGTTTTATTTTGTAGTGCACTTGGTTAAACTAATACCTTTTTCATGAATGGATTTTTCTGTGGGGGGTTTTTTGTTCACCTACATACCCACACTACAAACTATTATGGGGTTCACTGAAGAAGTCAAGTCGGCCAATCACGTCGGAAGACCAAGCGTCCCCCCCTATCTGCTCCTTTTTGTGACCCGCATTGCAGAGTCCATGTAACCCAAACAACAACATAGAGGCAAACAAAGCTGGAAACGCTTGTAAGATGGCAACCCCGACCAATGGTCCCACTGGCCCTTCTCTGGCTTGTTGGCTGATGGGTTGCCAGGTTGGCCGAGTTTCCTGCATCCATTACAGGGGGTGGGGGGTTATCACCAGTGGTTCTGGTAAGCACTGCCAGACCATCTCATGCTCTGCCAGGTACCCCTGAAAACACAGTAAAGGTGCAGAGGGAGAGAGGGATGAGGGCTGGGCTTGACTCCATACATTTAAAAAAAAATGAGGAGAGAGAGAGAGAGACGCAATTACACAGAAATTATACAAGTCAGATTTACTTTTTTGTACCTTAAAAAAACTCATTTTTTTGCCATGAAAACCTCAATAAAAAGGTGTCTGTGCTAAACAAGCACTAATACTAGCACATATTAACACAGACATGTACACACACACGTGCATGTAAACACCGACACGCTGAGACAAATAATGTGGAACGGGAGAGAGTCAATTTGTCGGTCAAATAACAAAAATTGTGCCGAGCGGCAAGTAGGAATTTTGCCCAGGAGATCACACGTCAGTGTGTGTGTGCGCGGTGTGTGTTGTGTGTCTCTCCTTTTTCTCCCAGCATGCCACACTGCCATTATCAAAGGTGGATGCTGACCCAGTTTTTCAGTGCAAAGCGGGAGAGATGGCTTCACATGTTCCATCTGCAGCACTTGTTCTGTGCCTGCGTCTCTCTCTCTCTCTCTCTCTCTCTCTCTCTCTCTCTCTCTCTCTCTCTAGCCCCGCTGTGCCCGGCTTTCTCTCCCTCCGTCTTGCCATGCGTCGCTCAGGGACCTCGGCCAGGAACGGTGGAGGGTGGTGGGTGGAGGGGAGAGTGGCAGTAGCTTTCCAAGTTGTGTCTTTTCTTTGGCTTTGAGAAAGGGAGCTGTAGTCCTTGAGAGTGGCGGTGAGGATGTGGAGAGATTAGGATCAGGTGTGCTTTATTACCTTCTGGAATTAATCGTCTTATTTGTCTTTCTCTTTTATCCTCCTCCTCCTCCTGTCTTCCCACCTTCTGATCTCTTCCTGCGATCCATCATCTCTCCTATCTCCTTCCCTCCCCCTCCCACCTTTTCGACTCTTTTCCTTATTTTGTTTTTCCCCCTCCTTCGGCCCCCATCTATCCTTCCTCACATACTGTTGTTTTTTATTGTTTTTCTCTACTGTTTTTTCAAATCGCTGCTCATCTATTCATATCACTCCCTCTCTTCCTTTCTTCCTTCCTTTCTTCCTTCTTTTTTTGGTATAACCATGCATATCTGTCTATCGTCCCGCTTTAATCTCTTCCATCCTTCCATCTCTCCCTCGCTCCACTCACCCCTCCATCTATCTATCCAATTTCTCCCCTCACCCCCTCCCTTCCTCTCTCCTTCCCTCCCTCCTTCTTTCCATCTATCGCTCCCTGTCTCTCTCTCTCTCTCTCTCTCTCTCTCTCTCTCTCTCTCTCTCCATCCCTCCAGCGTCTGGCGAACTCCAAGGCTCACACGTCCCGCTTCATCAGTGCCAACCTGCCCTGCAACAAGTTTAAGAACCGGCTGGTCAACATCATGCCCTACGAGACCACACGCGTCTGCCTGCAGCCAATCAGGGGCCTGGAGGGCTCCGACTACATCAACTCCAGCTTCATTGATGGATACAGGTAAGGGGGGGGGGGGGGGGGATTGTATACTTGCGAGGTGGAGTGTGTGTATGGGAGTGTTTTTGTGTGTGCGTGTGTGTTTAATGTGTGGGTGTGATTGTGGGGTGATTTTGTGTAGTTATAGTTTGCAGTTAGTAGTGTATGTGTGTGGTGTTTTAAGGGTGTGGGTGTGTTTTTACGGTGACTGTGTGTTTGTGTTGTGTTTTTAACATGTGTGCTGTGCTTATAACGTGTGTGCGTTTTTTTTGTGTGTGTGTGTCTCCAGACAACAGAAGGCCTACATCGCTACGCAGGGCCCCCTGGCAGAGACCACAGAGGACTTCTGGAGGATGCTCTGGGAGAACAACTCCACCATCGTAGTCATGCTCACCAAGCTTAGAGAGATGGGACGGGTAGGACTCACACACACATGCACAAACACATGTAAACCACACACACACACACACACACACACAGCATGAACATACACACACACACACACATATGCACATACACATACATATACACACACACACACACACACACGTACCCAGCATGAACACACACATGCACCCACGTAATCACAAAACCAGCATGAACACAAACACACACACACACACACCTAATCACTGACACATCCCATCGCATCATCTCCTTGCCAAACTGCCATCCATTGCCATGTTGGTGTTATTGCTCAGGGGACCACTTAGCTCAGATTGTCCTTAACTTAGTTTGTTAAGGGAAGCGTGCTGCTGGAGTGATCCAGCAGCCCCTCCACGTTCCCTGGGTAGCTAGCCTCATGCCTGGCCTCGCGCTGCCCCGTTCTACTCCATTATTAAAGAAAAACCATAGTTGTCAGCGAAGCAAAGTGATGGAGACAATACTGGAGCCAGATGGCCCCATGAAACACTTTAACAGTGAGGCCAGATTCATATCAAACCTCAGGGACACAAGCCAAGGCAGGGCTGCTAGAATGGGGCTATTGTTTGGCCAGGGATGATGCTGATTAGTTGAATTTGGTGGAAACGGCACTTCCTAATAACTTCTGTTAGATAGATGGTGTTGTCCCTGAGGGGCAAGTTGAAACCCTTTCCCCCCCCCCCCCCCCCTTACATCTGTTCACAAACACTCATGTACTATTTCATGCTGTTTATTCATTTCACAGATCATTGTATCAGAAAGTGCCTTACAGTGTATTTTAGAAACATGTCATTGAGGGACAGTCAGGGCTTGGGCATCTTGCTAAGCAAGGATGACTACAGGTAAGGCTGCAGACATTGGGGATCGAACCCAGTACCTTTGGGCTGGAACCCTAGCCACCACACTATCCTGACACAGTCTTCCACACTGATTGAATGACCCAAAAGACCACTGAACGTGTTGTGTGTTCATGTGTGCACGAGTGACCACCTTACCGCTCCAACTTGTCTTCCTTCTCCCCTTAACAGGAGAAGTGCCACCAGTACTGGCCGGCCGAGCGCTCGGCAAGGTACCAGTACTTTGTGGTGGACCCCATGGCCGAGTACAACATGCCCCAGTATATCCTGCGAGAGTTCAAGGTCACCGACGCCAGGGTAAGAGTGCGTGTGCCTGTGTGTTCCTGTTTTAATGTTTTATAGTTTTTTGGGCTCCTTATTTGGTTGCCGTTTAGGCCAGTTGCTGAAATTATTCATGACTAGCTGGTTCTACTACTCATTTACTGGCGGGTGCAGAACAAGTAAACAAAGTACACAAGATTAAAATACGACCTTATTTTTGCTTTCAAAGTTCGTCAGGTAAACACCAGCTACCACTTTTGTCCGTGAAGTGTGAATTCAAACCCACCGGGGGGGTGGGGGGGGGGGGGGCTGGGTTTATTGTGCACAGGCCTTCGCCGCTCTGAGTGTGCACGCGTGTCTGAGTGTGATCGAGCGTCACATCAGGGCGTGCATGGTAATAGCCCCGGCGACGCGCCTCGAGCCTCCTGTCTAGCGATCCAGTCATGTATGTAATCAGCCAATTTGACACACCGCGCGGCCCCGCGGCTTGTATGCTAACGCCTCTCGTCGCACTTCCTCCTCTCCCTCCTCTTCCTCCAGTTCTTCTGCGCTTGGATTACCGTGTTGTTGTTTCTGCCCCTCTTTCATTTTTAATCCCCCCCCCCCCCCCCCACCCTCCTCTGAGGCGAGGGTTTTTTCAGATAGAAAATAACAACAAAAACCGAGAGGGAATGAGAATACACAAGGCCGTAGGAAAGATGAGAGAGAGAGAAAGAGAGAGAATCACACTCGTTTGTAAAGAAAGAGGGATGGATATGGAGGGAGAGAGATACAGAGAGAGATAGAGAGACTAGGGGTATAACGACGAGGGTATAATTCCAGCTTTTGACAACGTGTATCGCTGTGCGTTCGTGGCGTTTTGATAAACACAAAGCCGATTATTTGTCTGTGTTTGGAACGCAACAAGCTGCACAATCCTGCAGAACAGGGATCCCCGCTGCGTCCGTACCGTCCTGACACACATTACAGAACACAGGATTGCTGTGAATGAGACAAAGACGTAGAATAGAGAGGTGTTTCCATCGTCGTATTAGTATTAGTATTAGTATTCAGTACTTTGGCAGACACTTTTATCCAAAGAGACTTACAGGGGATGGCATTCACATGTCGTTCTGGAGCAGGTAGAGGTTAGGCTTCTTGCTTAGAGCTGTTCAGGGATAAACTGCGGACACTGGGGGATCGAACCCAGTACGTTTCAGCTGAGGGGTCCAACACCTGGACTTCTCCTCTGGTTCTGCTATTTTTCATGTGAGAGAGAGACATGTAACCAGGGTCCATTTTAGGGCCCTCGATTCTGCATAAAGAGGTGAGCTGGGGCCAGATCCTCGTGGTTTATTACTGCAGCCATTTGCTTTAGGTCAGGAAGTGAACTGTCATGGTCGACATAGTCTGTGGACAAGAAAATATATGTGCTTTAATATTATGGAATAAAGGATACACAGGGGGGGCAGTTTAGTGAGAGACTGCACTTTGCTGCATGTTTCTTTGACTTGATAACAAAAAAACAATTCAAGTCAAACGTTACTACCAGATTGTTTGCGTATTCTTGGCTGGTGTTCAGCAGTGTTCCTGGTGAGATTGAGTGTGTTTGTTTCACTTCCTGGTCCGTCCCTCCTGTCTCCTCCGCCACTGCGCTCCAGTCAGCCATCAGGTCGCTCCATTGATCAGAAGCGGCGGGATTATCCCTCCGTCCCACACGGCCGCATGGGAACGGACCGCTTGTCACGGCAGATGTGCCATCGATTCGCTCTTTAACTGGCAAGGCGGTTTGGCTGTACGCAGGGAGAGACGTCAGGAGCGAGTGGGGGGTAGGAGGGGTGGGATACGGAAGGACAAGCTTTACCGGCGATGACAAGAAGGCTGAGGTGTAGGAAAACTGTTCTCAGGGGGTTAGGGTTGGGTTGAGGGATGGCGGGGCTGGGAGGGACTTAAAGAGGCAGTGAACCCAAAATCGTTTTTGTTTTTTTGTTTTAAACGTGGTAATATTTCTTCTATGATCTTCAACATAGTAATCTATGCAATTGTGTCACTGTTACTAAGATAGTAACGAAGAGAAAACAGGTGTAAAATCCTATGTTTTTGCCAGTCTCCAGTTTGTGAATGTTCTGCTCTGCTCTGAACTCAAGTCGTGCTCTTTTCGTGACGTCGAAGTCCTTTCTGAGGCGCTTGGACGTCACAGTGGTAGGACACCAGTGGTAGGACACCAGTGGTAGGACACCGGCGGTGTGTGTGGATGTGTGGAGCTCCGAGGGTTAAGCTTCTCGGACACTTAAAGTACAACGCCATGGTGTGTGGCGCATTTCATATACTCTATACTATACGCTCATTATAACGCTAGCGGTACTATCTTAAAAAAAGAGTATCACAAAGTCTGTGTGGGTCGTAACCATGGGGATAACACGTCCTCCCTCCTTCCTGAATTCGGGCTCAAACAGAATCAGAATCAGAATCGATTTATTGCCAAAATAAGTTTTCACTTGCAAGGAATTTGTCTTGGTGTGAATGGTGCGTACAATAAACAAACATATAAGAAGTAAATAAACAAAGCAAAGTACTACAACAGTCAAGAACATATATGTAGGATATATTACAATACAAAATATGTAACCATAACAAATATGTACAATATGGGGATGGGCAATGTTAACAGTGTATATAATATGTGCAATGGTCAAACAGGGGTCACTTACACTTTAAGTAGTGTTCTATTGATGGTAGAATATCATTCATCAGTGATCAAATATGTAAGGGATAATGTACAGCGAGCCAGTCCTTATTGCGAAATAAACCCTGACAGGGTGACGCAGGACCCCAACACGAAGTGGAGGGTTCTTGAATCACCCTAAAAGGGTTTACTTTTCATTATACCATGGTCAGGGTGAATACTTGATTTTGATTGGCTGGAGGGTGTACGTTAAAATGTGTTAATGTACACCTAGGAAAGACGTTCAGGTCAAATTGCCTGATGACAGTTAGATTATTGTGTAGTATCTGTGGTATAAAGGCTGGGACAAATTTCAAATTATAAATATGTACACTTTATGTTGAAAGTATAGACCGTCGCGATTCCCATTGAAACGAATGGCGCGGTGATTAGTCGTCAAAACGACAGCTGGTAAATTGTGAAAAATGCATTAAACTGTAATCAGAAAACGCGGTTATATGCTATACACCCTATAGTATCTGTGGTATAAAGGCTGGGACACATTTCAAATTATAATGTACAATGCATAACATCAGCTCTCTGACTCATAGCTGAGCGGACTAGAATACCTCCCGTTGCCAAGTCGTATCTAAGGTCCGTCCTATTTACTGGAGGAGTGAACAACGTTTCCGTTGCATAAGAACCTTACAGGAGGGTAATGATTGTTCCAGGTATTAGTCAGACCCTCAGGCGTTACCAGGGAAACTAAATTATGGCTTGTGAAAAACTTTATATTTTGATTGTAAAACGCATGCAAATATTAATTAATGGTCTTAATTTCTTTTCTTTGGCAAGTGACCATGGTATAAGCGGGATAATGCCCTTCGAGGTGTCGAAGGGCTTCGCGTCGGACGGTTCACGCCTCCGCGTCGTCCATTAATTTATGTTAATGGGCACATCGTCGGGCATTATCCCTTACATAATGACCGGCTCACTGTACATTATCCTGCGTATTACATGGCTACTTACTAAATAAATCAATAATTTCACACAAATTATAACAACAAAAAATGATTTTATTGATTTTAAAATGATTGTATCACTTCCATTAAATACTACTGTTGGAAATGGTGTTCATAGCAACGGTCTCTTATTCATAGCAGTGGTCTGCTATTAGGAAATAACAGACCATAGCATGCCGTAATTGACCAATCAGAATGTGGTAGATGGTTATTTGGTGTGTGTTTATATTGGCGATCACGGTATAGGATCAAAAACAGCTGTTGGTGGAGCTGGAAGGTATATTTCTTGGATGTATACAATCGTGGTGATGGTCAGTTCATATAATTCATTATTAAACATGGGTGAACTAATCGGGAACTTTACTCTCTGCTGTGGAGGTTTTTGTTGAATATCGAATAACAATGTTTCTGAACTGCTTGATGTAAACGTGAGCAATGTTTCTGATTATTATGATGCTTCTATGCCAGAAGTTTGGTGAGACGACTCCCTTGAAACCATGGTAACCAAGATAACATTTTTCCTCTGTATTCTCTCTCTCCCTCCCTCCCTGCCTCCCTCCCTCCCTCCCTCCCTCCCTCCCTCCCTCCCTCCCTCCCTCCCTCCCTCCCTCCCTCCAGGATGGCCAGTCCAGGACTGTAAGGCAGTTCCAATTCACTGATTGGCCAGAGCAAGGTGTGCCTAAATCCGGGGAGGGCTTCATCGATTTCATTGGCCAGGTACACAAGACCAAGGAGCAGTTTGGACAGGATGGACCAATCTCTGTTCACTGCAGGTAAGATGTCCTGCCTTCATGTTTGGAAGTCTATCATGTTTGATTTGTATTTTAAATGTAGTCTAGTTTTTAGTTTTTGTTGTTGTTCTGGTCCTGTGTCGCTTAACGTATTCAACCCCTATTGTAAGACATTTTGAAGAAAAGCATCCACCAAATGGAATATATTTAATTTATATATTTAAAAAGCCTAGTCAGATGAATATAATACAGATAAAAACTCTTTCACTCTCTTTAGCTCTCTCTCTCCATCTATCCCTCTATCTCTCTATATACCCTTCCCTCTCTAGTTCATCTCTCTCTCTCTCTCTCTCTCTCTCTCTCTCTCTCTCTCTCTCTCTCTCTCTCTATATATATATATATAACTCGCTCTGGCTCTCTCTCTCTCTGCCCCATCCCCTCCCTCATTACCACTGCATTACACAGCCACAACAGCATGGCTGCAGGCTCCTCCTCTACATAATGGAGGAGGCTGAGATGCAGAGTGGCATTTGCAAAAGGCCCATTGAAACGATGCAGCCGTTGTTCCCTGGCTTTTATGAGCCCATTGCAAACTTTTATAGTTATGGTGGTCTCTTCCAAGGTGACCTTCGTCATTAAGTTGACACGCTGGAGCCGGGTAGGAAGCATTAGCCGTTAGCCGTTAGCCGTAAGCGTCGGTCAAAGAACAGGATTATTATGGCTCCTCAAACAGTCGGGGAGTATGCAGCAGCATCCAAATGAGTTGGTGCGTGTTTGTTGTTTCAACAGCGCATCCTTCGTATCATTTGACTTACGTGAAGTCTTTTAGAAAAACTATTTTATTGGAAGCGACTTACAGGCCAGGCTGAGAACAATGCACACGTACAAAAAGGTTGCTTACTTGAATCTTACTATTTCTATTAGATACTGTTTAATTTGTGCTTGTTTTGCTTTGTCATCACCAAACCCTCAGAGTAGCAGCGGAACGTGTTACAATGTTCATGTTACCTTCTGAGGGTCACAGATCACAGCCATAGATATAGACAGACACAATGTGTACCAAATGATGTCGACTGTGATGACATCACCGGTGATGTCACCGGCAGCCACCCAATGCCACTGGGAATGGTTACTGGTGTCAGAGAAGCATCGATAAGTCTGAGTTATGTCGAGGTGATGAAGTGTAGTGTTATTACAAATGGTTCAGCAGCCCATAATTACACACTCTCTTTTCCTGGAAAAAAACCTATTTTTTTTACTCGCTGGTATCTTGGGGACACGTTGAAGAGATCCCTTCATAGCTGTGATTGCCGTACAATCTCCTGCGCATCTCAGTTGTAAACTAAATTACATTTTGTCCTGATGTCAAAGCAAACAAACTCTACAGAAGTTGCTTTTAAAAAAGGTTTTAGTAGCTTCTAGCTTGTAGTGTAACAATCACACGTTCCTCATACTGATGCCGTTTACAAAACAATTCAACGTTGTATAAATCTATACATAGGTTTACAATCCACTGTGTTTACACTCAGCCAATCAAATTCTCAGCACTGAGCCATGCGTGCTCAGCGCTGCTTTGAAGGGCCAATTTAAGCACAGTTGGAGAACTTAATTGTCCAACATCTCTAAATCACACACACACAATACCGTTTGTCATCGTATAATTACTTCAAGTAAGGGCTTTGAGCTTTTAATACTATCCTTTAACATATATACTTTATCCGAACCACTAGGATGACCACCAGCTGGTTTTAATTAAACGTCACTTGTCATGTAGGAACCGCAGAACCTCAGTGTGTGAAATGTTGCCTACTGTCGCCACACTAAGCTACAATAATGTTCAGTTTTCATGGAGAGAGCGTCTGCTTTTTGATCCTGGCCTGACCCAACCCTGTGCTTTTCTCTTCTTCTGATACTCTTAATCCCTCAGTCCTTCCATCCTCCTCTCTCTCTCTTGCTGTAGCCCCATTTCTCTCTCGCGCGCGCGTGCTTTCTCTCTCTCGCTCTCCATCTCTCCTCTCTCTCTCGCTCTTCATCTCTCCTCTCTCTCGCTCTCACTCTCGCTTTCTCCTTCCACCCTGCTGTCTCTCTATTTCTTTCTTTCTTTTCCCCTCTCTCTCTCTCTCTCTCTCTCTCTCTCTCTCTCTCTCTCTCTCTCTCTCTCTCTCTCTCCCTCTCCCTCTCTCCCACCCTTCTCTCTCGCTCTGTCTCTCTCACTCTTGCTCTGACAATAGCACCACAGGCTTCCTCTGCTTAATTGCCTGATGATTTCCTCTGAAAGCACCATCCCTGTGGTTGTGCTGTGGGGCTCCGGTGTGTCTTCGGCCGGGCTCTCTGTCTCCTCCCAGTGGGAGAGAGGTTAAGAGTGGTAACCACCTCTCCCAGGGGACAGGGGCTTCGAGTTCAACAATGGAAAAGGGTCTGGGTCAGGGGCTGGGTGGGGGAAACAGTGTGGATTCATTCTCCTCCTGAGCTCACAAGCTTTACTGCACACTGACACACACACACACTGACACACTCGCACACACTGAAAACTACGCACAAACAAACAAACAAAAACAAAACTTTGCCGACTAGCCGTATTCTTCTGTTTGAGCGTCTCGAGGAAATGGCGGCGGGCGGGATACAGGAAGCCCCAAATAAATCTGTTGTCATGTCAATTATTGTTCCGCCGGGGAAATGGAAGTCATTTGGGAGAAAAGCTGCTTAGAGAGCCGCCGCTCCTCCAGTATTTCAGGATCAGAGTTAAGACTCAGGCCCCTATTTCCGAAGAGCAATAGCTGGAAAGATTTGTCTTTCTGTTTTTTCCAATGCTTGCCCATGGGTCTTTTTTTAAGGTTTCCTTGAGTGCTGAGTGCCATGCAAGACGGCTGTGTGTGTGTGTGTACCATACTGTGTGCAACTGCTATAGCAGAGAAAGGGGGGGGGGGGTCATCTTTGAAGCTCAATGTGGATTTCCAATCAGCACACATCAAGATTAGCTTTCATCACTCGAGTACATTGATCCGCTGTTTTTGAGCGTGGCAGGAAATGGATGTGGAGCAGCACTGTGTGTGTGTGTGTGTGTGTGTAACTGGATTAAAGTGGAGCTTCAGAGACACTGTTGGAATCACAGTTTCACGTAGAATTCAATAGAAATCAAGTGATACATATTGAGATGATCAGACATTTAAACAAAGCAAAGATTGCGAAAGGTAACCACTTATTTAACCCCTATTATAATGTACATAATGGTCACGTTGTATACAAGTGTTCTGTTGTTTTTGGTTTTGCTTTAAGGTTGTAAGGGCACTGAAGTATAGTGTTGTAGCTACTTTCTATGACGATATTTACGTTTGTCAAACACGTGTGTTTTAGTGCGGGGGTGGGCCGGACCGGGGTCTTCATCACTCTCAGCATCGTGTTGGAGAGGATGCGGTACGAGGGCGTGGTCGACATCTTCCAGACGGTCAAGATGCTGCGGACGCAGAGGCCAGCCATGGTGCAGACCGAGGTGAGCAGACATGTCGTAACCATGACAATAGCCCGATGTTGACACACCCAGGAACACATTCACACACATACAAACAGATTAAAATGAGCTTTAAAGAGCAGACAAATGCTAGTCCGATTTTAGTGCAAAGGGACAGCAAATCTAAGAGACCGTGTGAAACACAGGCAATTGCAAAAACACCATTCCATATTGTTGCCATTGTTGTTTTTATTTGCTCGATAAAATAATATAAAATATCTAAGAGGGCTTAGGGTTAGTGAGTGTTTGTGTAATGTGGGCCTCTGAAGCCCTTTGAGAATGTAACTGTGACTCAGGGCTATACACACAAGCTTGACTTGACTTCAGCCTTGATTTCGTTCTGCAACTGTCGAATCGTGAGTAGCGGCATCAACCGCAGTGTGTGTGAGTCAGAGGCTGATGTGTTTGTGTTTATTTGGTTCACCTGCAGGATGAGTACCAGTTCTGCTACCAGGCGGCTCTGGAGTACTTGGGAAGCTTCGATCACTATGCAACGTAAAAAAGCCATCCTCCCTTCCCCACCCCTCCCGCACCGCCTCCCCCCTCCAGGTCTCTGCCCCCCCACCTCCAGCCTCACCTGTCTCCTGAGCCATACAACCTTGCTTGAAATTTTAATGAAAACGAAAAGAAACATGGATAAAAACCACACCCACAACAACAAATGCCCAGGAAAATGCCCCTACACAGTAAAACTAAAATCTACAAATCACAAATAACTCCCATTGGAAAAGGGGGAACTAGTTGAATAAACAAACAAATTGGAGTTCAGAGCAGGTGAGGAACCAAACCACCTGAGACCCTCACTGGCCAATAAGGGAAGAGATTTAAAAAAAGGCTTTGGCTCACACTTGGGGGTGGGGGGGGGGGGGGGGGGGCTGGGAACCTGAACCAGAGTCGGACGGCGACCCTTACCTCGAGTGTTTCCAATGTGGAGGACATTGTAAACATTTTGTGGCGATTCACTTCTTTAAAAAAAATTATATTGTACGTAATACAAAGACAGCAGACAATGGAAGGACACGGAAGGCGATGTTGACAAAGCAAAAACGCGATGGAGACTGGTGGATGTAGCCTAGATGAGACGACTCTCTTTTGTTCTTCTTTTACATGTAGTGGGTTTCGGGGAGGGGGGGGTACTTTAGCAACATTTTACAGTGGGAGCTATTCACAGAAATGTCTGAATCATGGTTGCCTGTGTGAACAAAATTGAGTGTCCCCCAAACACCACCTACCCTTTGGCTAGCCAAGTGGTTTAAAAATACTCAGCGAGGAAAATGAAGACGGATTACTTTCCATTTGGTCTGGAGGAACACTGCGTTTTACCCACCAGTGATTCATCCCATTAGCCATTAAAAAAACACATTGCTACTCTAGTTGCCACCTATTACTGAGTAAGATAGGGCTACAGAACAGGCACTGCGCTCCACCATGTTAGCACAGAGGAAGCAAGAGCATGTACGTGAAAGGGGCCATTGTGAACACAATCAGTTCATGGATGGATATCTGGGCGGCCCAATTCCCGGTGTCTGGAGCAGAGGTGAAAGGTCAGACCACCCCAGTGTCGTTGTGAGGAGCACCCAACCTAACATCGATCTTTAGATCTTCTGCAACCCGAGGAAGCTCTGATGAAGCTCTCTCGGACGTGGCCATTAGCTCTGGCTGCTTTAACCTCCAATGTTGTCGTTTTGAAATTCAACCCTACCTTGAAACTGTTGCATCATGGACGTTTGGTGCGGCCGTCTATCATTTTAGTCAAATGTTTGTTTAAAAGGATAATGACTTAACGGTGGCACCAAATGTAATTTTTGGGTGTGTGTCGGACTCGGCATCGCCACATTTCAACTTTTTGTGTACTTTTCTGTTCCCGTTTTTATTTGACGTTTAACACCAAACATGCTGCTTACTTGGTGAGTGCTGTATGTGTGGCTCTTCGGTGCGGGAGATCTTACATACAAAAGGTGCCAGCTTTGCTAATCGTTCGCCCCCCCCCCCCCCCCCCCCCCCCTGGTGGTCACAACTGAAAGTACATCAAGTACATTTTTTCTTTCTTCAAACTACACCTTCGGCCCGTTAAGTGCTCATAGATTGACTGGGCAAGTTCAGTCCCCCCTTGCAGTAACGACAACAAGAACATCTGCTTGTTGCGTTTGTATGTGTATGCGTGTGTGCGTATGTGTGTGTTCCTTGACCAAGCCGAAGAACCCAAGTAGATGTTTTCCACTTTCACCCACCGATTCCTCCGTGGTTGGTGGGGAGAGAGGAAGTATGCCATGTTGGAATTTAAACGTGACGCTCTGGAGGTGAGGATCGTAATTACAGCTCACTTGTTCACTCCCTCCTCCCCCTCCACCAATGAAAAGGAAAATGTATACTGGCACTAGTGTATCTGAATTTGAAAGCGCCCCCTGAGGTGATTGAGTTGGTGTTTTACTGCGTTGGTCTGGACTGACGGACCCTCGTACCCCGGAGGGTTCTGGTGGCCGTGCACAGAAGCTGGAGACATGAACTGTGTGTGTGTGTGTGTGTGTGTGTGTGTGTGTGTGTGTGTACTCTTTCTCGTTTCCAAAAAAAGCCTTATTGTTATTGTAACTTTACAAAGACGTTACTGTTGTATTCTTATTATTATTATTACAAATAATTCTTATGTTACTTTACATAGCGGACTTTATTTTGCTTCTAGTTTTTTTTTTTTTATACAATTAGCGTGACATGATAAATGCTAATTTGTTCATATTACGTTTAAAGACATTCTATTTTTTCACGTGTTCAGTATAACATGTCTTTGTGAATGTGTGTGTGTATATATGTCTATATCATACCACATTCACATCGATAGATATATATTTAAATGCAGAATATACAAAAACTATCCAAACAATTATGAATTAGGTTGTTCTCCTCGTCATTCTTTGTTTTTAAAGCTATCCTACTTGTTAAAGATGATGTACTTTTAAAAAAAAATTTTTTACATCAACCCTAACAATTTCTTCTTTATTTTGCCCTACTGCCATAAGTACTGCCATATCTGCTGTGATAAGGTACTTTCATTTTAACGTGTTTATAAATGTCATTGATTACATTAACCTGTAGGCAGTAGAATATTTTTGCATCGTGTTTAATTTTTAGTATTTTTTTAAACTGTTGTTGATCAACTTGTCTGTCAACCAGCTAAGGAAAAGACATAATAGCCCATTTTGTTTAGGTGTTTTTTTTTTTTTAATATGCCCCCAAATTAGATTACTGTACCTTTTTATGATCGTGCACAGACTCTGACAACATGCAATTTGAGGTCCTCTCTTTTGGAACACACGACCATCCATTATGTTAGCTATCAACTATGATCCAAAATATTATACCTGTAAATAAAAATAAACAAATATATAGATTATATGTATTTGTATAATTTGACACTCAAGCTCACAAACAAAGACAGACTTCTCACAGAGATTGCGATTCCAATGTCCAACTTCTTGCTGTTCGTAAAGCCTTTTTCCCCCCTTTCCACTCAAAGTATTCCTCCTCCATTTCTGCTTCTTGCATTTTAAATACCGTTGCCTTTAATTTCTCATTCTAGCAAATCGATTGGTAGAAGGTCAGCCTCCACACTAAAAACTGGTAACCATTGGCTGTGAGGGTTCATCTACTCTACCATCCCCTTTAGCAGGTAACCACGCCCCATTATAAGGCCTATTCCTTTCTAATAACACGGGTGTAAATGTGGCCGCTCACACTACCCCAAGAGGGGTTTGCTATTAAGACCCCAAGGACCTCAAATACTACGTTGGTTGTGATTTTTTACACACATGAACCCCCGATTACCAAAACAAAACTCACAACCCCAACTCTACGATGCTAACATGCCAAGATTTAAACCATAGCTCTATTATTGACCAAGAGAACAATACATCCTGCGTAGCTACTATGGTAGATAATCATTACCAAAGGGGGGGCCAGAATGTGTACTCGGTACCTGATATTTGACCACATGGTACATTTTCTTCCAAGATCATTTGTACAAAATACCATGTTTTTGTTGGGTTGTTTTTGAGGGGTTTAGTCTTTTTGTTTTACGGTATGCGGAAAAAAAATCAGGACTTTTACGAGACGGAGCTGTGCGATGCAACGAAGGGACAAAGAAGAGGATGACTCTGCAGACAGTTTCCGCTGTGGATTTACAATTCCAGCATCTCCTTCACAGTACTGAGGAGATCTTGACAAATTGTTTGGGAACTTTAATGAACTAAATCCGTTGCGGAGGACTTGTTCTCAGACGGAGACCCTACACAGGCCTAACCGCCTGCCTGCGCCAAAACCTAACTCCGTGGACGTCTTTGGAAGCTTGTGTAATGTGTTATTATTTTTCCAGTTCATGTAAAGATGCTAGACTTTTTTTTGACAACAGCCACCAAAATTACCAGAGTATTTCGCTGAATTTGGGGGAGTATAAAATGAACAAAAGAAGAAAAAGTGACAAGAAAAGAAACGTATACATACAACAGCCAATGAGAAAAAAAAAATGAAAATCCCATACTCGGCAGAATTATTTTCCTTTGTATGAGGGCCAAGTGCTATCACATTCAAACTGTTACTTCGAACTTGACAATAATTGGTTAAAAACCACTGTGTATGTAGATATGTTGACTTTGTATTAAAGAAATGTTGTCTGAAAAAAAACCTGACACTTCCCATTTTGTTATTTTCTCCGTCGGATGGGCACCAACGTCACAATCCACTCACCTCCTTGGATAGCCATGGATCTGTCAGTCCCTTGTTTACCGTTTGTCCATCTGCATTCACTACAATTATTACGATATGTGACAGAACTACAGTTTAGCTGGTATGTTATACACACAAACACACACGGCTCAATGATGAATGTGCTTACATTCTTTGTTTTTCCCTGTCAATCAACGCCTTGAGGAATCCTGCTCCACCCGTGCTTGATCATGGAGCTTGGTCAGGCGTACCCTTCTTGTTCCTCTCCCCCAGAGCTGCCCCGGATGGATAACCGCCAGCCAGGCGGGCTGATGTGTGGTGTGCCCAAAGGCTTTACCTGTTAATATTTGCTCTCTCCTCGCTGACGCCCTGCAAGTACAATCTCTGCAGTGTGCAATGACTTTCCAGTTGGAGAAAACATTGGCTGTTGCTCCTAGCACTGGTGCGGATATTGTGGTTAGATTCGATTCTCGTGTCCACAGTCTACCTGTATAGACATCCATGAACTATGTCTACCTGCTCCCTAATAACATTACATTATGCATCTGAGTTCACTGCGTCTAAAATGAAAGCCTCTTCTAAATGGCTATTGTACTCAGGCGTACAGCGTGGCAGATTCCAGTGTCTTCAGCATCTAAAGACTGCTCACATTGCGATTCATTTGACACTGTGATTCATACTTAACCACTAGCACTAAAGATTATTTGGCGAAAAAGGCAGGCTGTCACCTAAAACGCCAATTTGTTCCCAGAGTGCTCAGTCGGAGTGGCTAATGTGTGCAGCGTGGCACGGCTTCAGGAATGACATTCCCAATTGCCCACTTGGAGAGGTGCACATAAAGCCAATCTTTAGCCGATGAGCAGACCGAGCGAATGTGAGGCCAAGCGGGAGAGTGAATTAGAATGGTGATTATGCAGTGAGTCAGACGGCAGCTCGTTAGCATCCAGCTAAGCAAGCAATCAAGGAATCGATGTGACATCGGACCCAAAAAGCCACAGAAATGTGTAATAAATGGCAATGCGATAAATTGGATTATCCACAGTGCCGTGGCTGGACTCTCCGTCGCCGCAAATGACATGTCAATCTGATCAAGCCACAGGGGGAGCGAAGGGAAAGCCGGCGACTTGCACCATCGCTCGGAGAAGTTGTTCCGTAGGCACTGGGGTTTTTTATTTTTTCCCCTCCTGTTTACTTCTGGATAAGATGTTAAAATATTCATGACAGGCTATTAGGGGGTTTACGATCACATTTTATAATCAGGGGATTTATTGGCGTTTGGATTCGGGCCAGCTGCACAATAAAGGTTGTCAGAAGGCCATCCTACCACCTGCCCACAAATTCCGGAGAGAGGGATGTGGGCCCTGCGTCGCAACGCTCGGCGTAAATCACAAACTGGGGTGCGGTGTGGGAGGGACAACAGTGTCGTCGATAGGGAGCGTTTTAAAATATGACAGATGGACTGGTGGTGTCTCAGCTCATTTCTACAGGCGTTGGGTTCCCGAAGAATATCAGCTGATCACTGATGTTGCTGGAATTGAAAGATGGGGAGAATGTTTTTTTCTGTCGAATGTGTCAAAAGATCATTTTAAACCTACATCCTAAATGGACCGACTCGGTGGGCAGCCATTTAACTCAAATTCTGTTAAGCAATGGGTCGGATGAGGTTAACTTCATCAAGAAACCTTTTAAGCATGTTTATGTTTCTATTTAACATAGCCTACATTAAAGAGCAAATGTGGTACGCTACTAACCACAAAATCTCTTCCCTTCTTCTGATCTCCGTAAATTTGAAGGGTTTCACATGATGTCACACACATACCAAGCCACTATCGTGGTGCTTTTTCACTTATAATAAGAATAAACAACTGGTTGCTTGGCTATAAAATGTTTGGTTAAGAAGTTCCAAGATGTCAGCTTGGAATGTGCTTTTGGACCTTCAGATTACATGATTGAAACCCTCCTATTACCCTACTACATGTACTTTGATATGTCCAGCTGGATTCAGTGGCATTTCCTTTTGTTAAGGAGATTTATCTTAATGACTTAGGCCCACTTAATGGTATGGTCATTTTAAAAAAGACTGTACCAATACATGAAATACTACCAATACTCATGTTCACTCTGAAATAATGCACTTTTTAGTAGGTAGTTTAGTAGTATAGTGATACATATTACAGATTCAAGGCTTACATTTATTTTAACTACATACTACTTTTTAAACTAATAATAGGCTATTTTGAATCGTAAATGTCCAAAGCATGAAGCCTAGTCTCAAGGCCGGATTAACCAACTGGGCAATTGCCCCCCGTCGGTCGTAGGTCCGGGGTGTGTCACGATCGCGCGCACCCCCGCTGTCGGTCGTAGGTCCAGGGTGGATTACGATCGCGCGCGCACCCAACCCCCCCCCCCCCCCCCCCCCCCCCCCGTCGGGCCTCTGGACTGACAGTGCCCAGGGGCCACTGGGGTTACTGATCCGGCCCTGCCAAGTCTACATACATAACCCATAAACCTAAAGACAAAGACATACTAAATGAGTATACACAATGTTATTCATAGTTAAACAATAAGTAATCACTGAGTCTGCTTAAAATGATCACAGGGTGTTACTAGTTTATTGCTTCTTGTTTAGGGGAACAACTACCGTTAAGGCTCTGCTATGTGGCTTTGCTGCCCTCTGCTGGACAAGAATGACATCATATAATTAGAACAGCGGCAGTGAATAGGCTTTTCCTGTATATTCCTGTATATCTGTAAACAGCAGTACAAAACCCAAATAAGATGTATGATCAGGTTTACAGCGACTAATTCAACATTTGTATCAACAAGATACTGACATTTATTGTATTTTGTTACATTAGGTGTATGCTTTTCATTCTGACATTTCTTCTATTCACACAGTACATTTAGGGCCTGAAAATGGAAGTTGCCCAATTAGGTCTAAGTATGTACAGTGTTCCTCTCAATTCATCCAAGAAGCAGAAGAAAGACTTGTGATCTTTGTAATCCTGTGAAGAATGCGTTATGCATATGCCCATACAAGGGAAAGTGCAATGTCTTGGATAAAAGTCACATGGCAGTTGGATTTCTCTGGTATCCTATCACATTCAAATGATAAGCAGGGTTTCTCAACCCATGATAAACCCATACAATTCCAAACCATTTAGAGGCATGTGACACTGTGGTACCTTCTGAAACCGACTGACCTTTAACATATAACCTGATGGTACCAAACCAAAGAGCAGTAGGGGGCTTCCTGGTATAGTAAGTATAAATGTGTAGGCCAAAGGGTAGGGATTTAATTGATGCTAAAATCTAAATGCTCATCAAATGACAAGGACCAATTCCCAGGTTTAGCAGTCCATCCCCTATTGCTCTTGGTTTTGTAAAACTACAACTCCCATGCAAACGGCAGGCATGGCACAAGCATGAGTTGATATCTGTGCCGTACTTTGAACTGCTGTCCCCTGCAGAGAGCTATCTCTGCCATTTTGAAAGCCTTCTTTTCATATATCTTTCATATATTCCTTTTGTGTTTTCCACATTCAGCAGATGTTTGAATCTGTAGCAGCAGAAGTCCTGCACCAGCTCCTCTTGATATTTATAACATACACTTCATTCCTTTTCTTGCTGACATTTGTTTGGGTTCTGTCGGCATATCTGCATTCCCTTCTGCTTCAAGCCATGTTGTTCACTACAATTTCCCATCCAAATGTGTGAATTTAATGCACACAAAGAAACCAGCATTGTGTACATTAAGAAGGTAAATGAGTTGTAGATTAGGCCGTTATCCTCATTCTACAGCATATTAGAAAAAGAGCAAACTCATCTCAACTATTGAAAAAATGATCAGAAAGAGCTTCATTCCTTCTTTATTTTTATGCCATATTATATTACTGAGTTCTACTGGATTTTGATCCAGCCATTCAAGTATTGGATGCAATAACTTGCATAATTTTTCAAGACGGCACTTAAAAACAACTTTGACCAGTATTGTGTGTGTATGTGTGTGTGTGTTTGTGTATGTCCCCATGGTATTGTACAGATACTACTGTCATGAATGTAACATCTTCTATCTCAAATCTCTGTCTAGGTAAATTAATTGGTTATAGATTAATTAATAAGTAAAAGGTCATTTTGTATTTTCACTTATTAGTTCAAGATTCGCTGTGTGTGTGTGCGTGCACCTCTATTCTTTTCTATATAGACGCCAGACTAGCCTGTCTTTCGGTTTGTTCACTTGTTTACTTATCTCCCTAATTGCACCAGGAATGCCCCCGTCACGACAATCTTCCTTCTTCTATGAGTCAACCTTCTGGAAAATGAGAGCATGTGAATCTGACTGCAGGAAATAACAAAGAAGAGTTAATAACCTCTTCTGGTAAGTGTTATGTGACTAAATAAGTAGTTAACATATATTCTTATATGGCACAGATCAAGTATGGTGGCAGACATTGATTGCATGGATTCTGAGCGTAAGAGATGGTTGAAAAAGCAAAAGATGTGTAACTGTTGAAACGCTGGACAAACGCCAATGCGACAAAGGCCTTGTTCAGACCGCCAGCCCAAATCCGTTTCTTAACATATCCAGATTGATTTTAGAAAGTCTGGACAGCAAAGAAACACATAAAATGCAATTTTTGCAAATCGGATCCAAGCCCCATTGGTTTGACACTCACACAACAACAAAGTCAAATCCAGAGGGAAGGAAGTGAATCAGAGTGGCTGGAAGCAGAGCGGTCCTCTGATGGTATGGAGGACAACACAGCAGTCTGTGGACGGACACTTTGGGGGGGAGGCTTCTGTTTTTTTGTTTTTGTTTTTTAATCATTCTTTAATCGATTATTGTTGTTGGAAAGCGGCATCACCAGCGTACATAGTGACGCCGAGAGTCAAAGGTCAACACTGATTGTGAATGTCGGCAGTTCCCTTGAGCCAGGCACTTAACTAGAATGTCCTGTTTTGGCCAGAGGATGTTTGCATAAAATGTCGACATCTGGACTTATCATTACAATATGTATGATGTTGTTTTATGTTTTTTTGGGACAGTATGGTGTAGTGGCTGACCTTTCATCCCAGATGAAAGGTTCTGGGTTTGATCCCCGATGGCCCCATCCGCCCACATATCTTTGCAGCATGATATTGGTTGGTCATGCATTTTATTACTTTTGAAATATCAGTTGAATATGTTGTATTTCAGGAAATATGTTACCATTAAAATAAATACTGCCAATTTAAAGTCATTCAGAAGCTTCCAAAACTACATTATCCCTAAAACAGATGATCCAAATGAAATACAATGTTTCCTTCTTTAAACCCTTTAGTAGATTTCTCACATTTGTGTTGATTAAGGCCTTGGCTAAAGCACTGATGAGCTATTCACATGCGCTGAACTCATGGATCACGACTGCTCGTCGCCGCGTGTGTCAGATGAGTCAGCACTCTCACCTTAAGTGATTAGCCTCTTCGCTCCTGTCACAACTTGTCAGGGCAGATGGCTTTGGAATGAGATGACAGACTTTGGCATAAACGTTCAGTCGTCTGTCTTCTTACTTTGCTTTGTGTAGAACTAGTATGTGTGTCGTGTGTTGTACAGCAGTATATCTGCTGCTGTAACCAAGATACGTTGTGCTGCCGTGACGGGAGTTCAAGCACAGTTCAGCTTGCTATTGGTTGAGAGGGGCCCGGAGGCTCTGGTTTTTGTCTACAGTCATTCTGCAGCTCGTTTGGATAAATGCACCCTAGTACACTTCTACTTTAGATGAAAGTGGTGATTTGACTGTGGCTCGTGAAGTAAAACTGGTTAAGTTGAACATGCTGTGGATGTTTCTGCTTTTGTATGCAGTTTACCGTCACTATTGGTAGCCTACTAGTGTGTTATAACGTTTTAATATCGGCGTTAATTGATTAAAAAAGCAACGTAGATAACACACAAATACACATTCTGTTGCAAGATAATCACAAAACCACTTTCAATATGCAGGAGGAGCAACATAAAAAACTAAGTGTGTTCATCTTCACTGGTGTTAGTGATAAGGGAACATCATGGATACATACAAAAAGCTGTTGAAGTCATATATACAGGTAGCATATATAGAAAGAAATTATATATATATATATATATATTAGGGCTGTCAATCGATTAAAATATTTAACTCGATTAATCGCATGATTGATCATAGTTAATCATGATTAATCACGATTAACTATGATCTATGAGGTAATACTCTTTTCAACATGAGAATAGACAAATGCTTGCTTTATGCAAAAAAAAGCATGTTTATTTATTGTTACAATGAGAAATACTCTCAGTTCAAGTAACTAACGTGCAAACTGCATAGTAATGTTTACTAACGCAGTAGTGTGTTGAACTTCACATTTGATCTATTCATCCTCATTTTTGTTTAAGCAGCCATTTAACACAAAAGAATGCCCCTCAATGCATTGCATTGCAATTTGCATCAAATTCAAAACAAACAGGGTGATACTTAAAGAAAATAATAATTTAAAATAAATAAAGTGTTTGCGGCTTGTAGAGTTGTGTTTCCCTTTTAAATGATCCAGCGTGGTTTGCTTCATGCGAGGGGGCGCCGGGCAGGGGTGGACTGGCCATCGGGCATACTGGGCAATTGCCCGGTATGCCCGATGCACATCTTTGGGCCGGCCCAGGACTGTCATAAAAATAAAAAAAAGTAATTTGTCCTAACCGGAGGTGGTGTGTTACGATCGCCCCCCCGTCGGTCGTCGGACCGGGGTGTGTGACGATCGCGCTCGCGCACCCCCCCCCCCCCCCATTTTTTATCCATTACTGCTCACGGGATTGTAGTTCAGCCCGTTCTCATCCCAACTCGTAATATACCGACGATTTGTCACGCCCCTAGACGTCTGATACTGACGCAAAAGGTACCCTCCCGCTAGCCTGGCTCCGCCCGCCTACGTACTTCCGCTCAATTTTCATTTCACTTCAGTACTAGGTCTGGCGGTGCTGTATGTTAGAACGATTTCTTTTCCCTCAAATGTGCCTTCCAATCAGCGAACAGGAGGCGCGGCCTGAGAACAGTGACGTAGAGGTTGTGCGCGAATTTCAGTTATTGAGCGGAAGTACGGAGGCGGGCGGAACCAGGCTAATGCTAATGCTCACTGCATCTGCCGTTTGTATACTACGCGCAACGTGGTTTCTGGCGCATGAAATACATCATGACCAAACGTTAGCGATTGGTTATGGCAGATTCGGAGTGGCACTGGGCAGAGCCAATAGGTTTTAAACTTCAACAGCACCCGCCTTCAAGTGAGACATCGTTTGTCTCTACAGCACTGCTAGACCTTTAGTATGAATGAAATGAGTACCAAGGTCTAGTTAGGACTAGGCTACCCTCCCGCGTCTGTGTGAAACGATCTGGGTTCTCATAAACCCGTTTGCGGTGGTAAGAGACGAGCAGAGTCTACAGCGTCCATTCACTCCAATAATAACCCGGTCACGGTGATAGATTACGCTAACCCTAACCATAACCCTAACGCTAACCATAACCCTAACCATAACCCTTTTTGGAGTGAATTGTTTCACAGTAGACTGCGGACGCTGTAGACTCTGCTCTGCGAGCGGACGCTGTAGACTCTGCTCGTCTCTTACCACCGCGAACGGGTTTATGAGAACCCAGATCGTTTCACACAGACGCGGGAGGGTACCTTTTGCGTCAATGTCAGACGTCTAGGGGCGTGACAAATCGTCGGTATATTACGAGTTGGGATGAGAACGTGTTGTGTAGTTTGTTTGCGGCATCAACCTCGTGTGCATTGCTTCCTGATTTCCCGAGCTACGGAGTGGCCCGAGGTTCAAATGTCACAGCGTTAATCGCGCGTTAAAAAAATTAGTGCCGTTAAAAACATGTTGCGTTAACTCGTTAATAACGCGTTAACTTTGACAGCCTTAATATATATATATATGTAAATGTATATTAAAACTGCCTGTTGAAGTAACGCGGGGCAGACATTAGGTTCTGACATTATCTATTCTTCATCCCATCCCAGTACCCGGCGTCGTCCCGGGGGACGGAGGAGGAGAGACAGACACATCGCTCGCTGGTTTCCAGACGACGGTTCTGGCGAAGGCGGACTCCAGGCTTCTGGGTTAAACTAAGCAGAGCCTGTCTGCTTGTTCCTGGCAGCCCCTGGAGCGCAGACTGACTGACGGCATAGGCTAGGTGTCGTTGTTGGCCGGCCACTGGTACACAGATGATTGGCTTTTCTTAAATGAACTTTTAATATTGAATCATTAAAAACAATGGCACCAGAAATATTCTGTTCTTGTACGGTATCTGTCTGAAGTGGATTCCAGAGCAAGAGGGATGTGAACTTATTAGTTGTTGATATGGTTGTACGATAACCTTAACACCGACAGGCATGATGAGTCCCAAGAGCCTTTTTGAATGGGCAGTAGGTCAGACCAATCAAAATACAGAACAAATCATCAATCGGGACACCTGAAAATTGTCTGAAAAGCGGGAGGTCATGCTTACAATGAGATGATAAGATGCATTGAGTTTGAGGTCACTGCAATGGCGAGGTCACCTTGCGAGGCGGCTGGATTCACTCCAGAATCGATCTTGCCAGGCTTCATGCTCTTGTGGCCGAACCACAGTCGTTTAGACTGTTGTGGAAAAAACTTTACATTTAACACTTAACTTGACAAAATAAGAGAGTTCGGGAGATCTGAAGCATGAAAGATAAAGACTGTATTTGTACTCGAGAGCAAGCAGAAATATAGCCGAGTTGGTTTGACTTCAGGTTATATTGGCTACCTTTGTGGTTTCCTCCTCCATGCATTAATCACCCAATCACAACAACCTATACAGTGTTTACCTATTTGAACCTAAAGATTAGGCTCCTCCCCTGTGGCCCTTTCACAGCTCCACACCAGCTGGGCATACCATTACACTTCTGCAGCACATGTACTTGTGAGATAAAATTAACTAGAAACTAAATCACTGACTTGAGGTAGTTTACATATAATAAATACCAATCTTGAGTAAAGTAACAAATCAAAGAAAACAAATGTACCTGTAACAAAATATGAGTCAATATAAAGATGCGTGGCAACCTATATGAGCACAATGTATCTAATCTACCCAATAAATATTAATTCAACCAATTTGACTACAATACCACAATTTATGATTGTAGGATCCACTCAGTATGCAATGATTAAACTTTAAAGATAACGTTAACTAATTAAACATGTGTAAGTAGAAACAAAGAGACTAGAGTGTGTGACTGTAAGTGACTCTACCCAGGTCTACTTTTACGACAGTCACAGGGTTCTCAGTTGACCCCCCCTCTGACCGGGAGACAAAAGGGGTGAATACAGATGTGTGAGTATCTTGCTGTGTGATCAACAACTACAGGGGGCCGCATTATCAACACAATAGACGGTTCATCATCATTTAGTCACCTTGACCAGTGACTCTGTTCTGTTCCTCTCAGGGCAACACCCTGAAAATCTAAATATATTGGGGGCACTGAACATCAAAGGTTTATTTATATAAGAGTTTCCCATCTGTGATTCTCTGTATTTCTCCACACTTATTAGATTCATATAGCATAATGGCAAGATAATAATTATGTATTATCATTAAATGTAAGGGTACATTTCTCCCACAAGACCAATCAGCGTCCTATGAGGAACTACTGGCAGCTACAGGCTAGGTTTAGGTATGACGACAGCGAGAAGCGACTGTTCGCTTGAAAACAACGACATGGCGGCTCCTGAAGAGTAGGGCTGCACGATACGAGGAAAACAGGCGATAGGTGATAATGTTAAATACTGCGATGATGATATGACTTGCGATAAATAAACAAATGAAGTGACACAAACACAAAAACAATTGAAGTGTGCACAGTTCTAATGTATTTAACATTATTATATTAACGCTATTAACATTGTCAACCAATTTTAGAAATGAACACGTGTTTGAAGTCATCTTTAACAGCTCACAGATGTTCATGCCATTGATTTGGTGCTCATTTCCACTGTATTGGGATGTATTTATTCGCCTTTGAAGTGAACTATAATCTGGGTTTGATTCGCCACAAAGGAAAATTGAAAACAGTAGAAAGTGTGTCTGCAAAGTACTTTTTAATTAACTGGGCTGAATGTTATTACTCAGTATTGAACTGAAACATGTCCTTGTGGACCTATTTCAGAGCTCTAAACAATCTAATACTGCATATTTTAAATATGTAAGGGAAAATCTACGACGAGGTGTGCACGTATCGAAAAATAATGTGCATTATTCCTCTTAGCCCCCGCGTCATGCATTACTTTTCGATATATGCACACCTCAGAGTGGATTATCCCTTAAATAAACACACCCACCAAAATGGTACATTCTGCCCAGCGCACCCCTTCAAACTAAAGGCGCAATGGTAGCGCCCACCCGGCACTCATTGAGGAATAGTATGGAAGCAAGTTTGTTTTTGAGTTTGTATTTTATAACATATAACATGTCTCATTTAAAGGAGCTATAGACGATATTTAGCCCCTAGATGTCTCACTAGAGCACCAGGTTCTCAGAGCAAAACAAGTGGGCGTGGCTTTACCTTCTTAACTCCTCCCCCCTAACCTGGCATTCCTCCCCCCTCCCTTTGTGTTGTCTGCAAGTCGTTGTGGATCACAGAGCTGCGTGTGAAGACCCAACAACATAAAGTACAGCAGGCCAAAGAAGTTTGTTGGGTGGAGGACGTTCAGGATGGTCGCCTTCAGCTGAACGCTTCAAACTGAACGCTGTTTACAATGATGTGACTGTGTATTTAAACATGGGGAGGGGCTACGGTTTCACAGGGAGGGACTAACAGGAACCCTCATTCACGGCGCGTGTGCTATCATGAACGCGTGGCCGGCCCGCCTACCAAAACAAAGACAAGAGAAGCTGGGATTACAACACACACAGAGGGAGTGTAACTTAATGATGCCATGACTCCACTATATCTTTACATAGCCAATAGTTGTTTGCTGCTATATTAATGTTAAAAATATCATCGATAGCTCCTTTAATGCACTGGTTAATAACTACTAAGAAATACAAATGAAGGTAAATTAATCTGAACCTTACAATGTGTCATTATGTGATTATATAATTATATGATTATTAAATGACTCAGAGTATAGTCAGAGAAAATACCGGTAGTCTTCCATGCACTCTGTGTGTTTGTTGCTCAGTAAAACTGCAGCTGACAGTGTTAGACTATGTAATGGCATAATACACAGTTTAATAATAAGAATAAATGTCTAGACATTTGATTTCACTGAAGGCTTTTCTCGATGGAAAAGATGTTTTCGCTCTCCTACTGCTGCTTCGTTGATCTGATTGGTTGAAGTTAGCCTGTGATAGGCGGTGATACAGATGTTTCATCCAATCACCTGCCATGTATTTTTTGAAAGTGACTGACCTTTTCCAAACAGTTTCCAAGGAGGACCTCCCAGATGGTTGCGTGTACCAAACCATCTGGCCGTCATCTTGGAGGCGCAGCCTGCTTCGGTTCCAACAGAAAAGTCTGGTAGCATAACAATGACAGGTCAGAGGTTTGATTCCTGAAAGCATAAATCTAAATTCATAATATGTTGTTGCTGTTGTACTTTCTATAGCTACCTAATGGATGGTGATATGTTCTCTTTTTCCCCAAGGCATAGCTACTAATAGATGACGCTATTCCTAAATCTATTTTTGAATACAGTAATGGCTGTTATTCTGCTTTAGAGTTGTGATAAATGGCAGACATGCAGCCATAAAGTCCCCTGGATTCATAAATCAAATGAAACTTTCGTTTCTTTTTGTCAGCTGTTTGGCGGTTAAAAGAAAACGTGGGTTGAGGGGAAGGAGGGAGGGGTGCTATAAATCTTACCGTTGAACTTTCAAAATCTGCAGCTAGCTGCTTCTCCTGGACAGTTAAGCTTGTGTCAAGTGTCTGATATACGGCAGCCTCTGAAACATCATCCATTGTATTCCTAGGAAGGAATGAGGAGGAGTAGCTGGGGTACAATATTGGGATTTGCTCACTCGCTAGAGGGGGTGGCACGTCCACTGCATGACCATTTTCTCTCCCCCAACTCCCTGACTATTATTAGACTATGTGAAAAAACTGAAGCAACACTTCACATGTGAGCAGTCCTGTAAAACGTGAGGTCCATGGACTATGTTGAGGACGGAGTCATGGGTAATCTGCCATTGATGGATGGGTTACTAACTGCACATCCTGCCAACCGGAGCAGCCCATTGGCTGTAACTCTCCACTTATCCAATTAAAGGCGGTGATGAAGTCAAGACAAGGAACAAAACATGAAAGCTGGACAAGGACAAGTGGTTTACAACCTTGTTCTGCGTGCAAACTATGAATGACAGGTAGGCTACATGGAGGCGAAATGACCTCAAACGTTGACAGAATTAAAAAAATTAAAAAATAAACTATTTTTAAGATTAAGATTTACTTTATTAATCCCACATTGGGGACATCACTCAACTTGTTTTACACACACAGACACATAGGCCTGAAATACATGCACACACACAAATACAGACAGGCCTAATAGACATGCAAGGAGAGGCGGTGGAGTGATGTTGGCGTCCAGTTTTGAACGTGAGCCAAACTTTCAGCTCAGACTTCTCCTCGTCTTGCTCTCTCTCTCTTTTCCTCGTCTCCTATACGTGACGTGATGCGTGTGGTTTGCGGATAGCCGTCCCTCTCCTGTTATTGTGTGTGTGTGTGTGTGTGTGTGTGGGGGGGGGGTGTGTTCAGACCGGCAGCCGTGCGGCAGACACTCAGAGATGCGCGCAGACGGCGAGGCGCAGCAGCAGCGCAGTCTGGTGCTGCGGATACAGAAGAGAGGGAGAAAGAAAGAAAGAAAGAAAAGGGGGGGGGGGGGGGGGGGGGGGGGGGGGGAGAGACCAGAACCCAGGAGGAGGAGAGACGAGGTCCTCCGCCAGAGGAGGAGCAATGGAGACGGTCGACGGTCGCTGAAAGAGACACTTAAGGGAAAAAAAGAAAAAAAAAAGAGCTTCATACGAGAAGGTAACTTTTTTTTTTTTTCTTCTTCTTCTTCTTCTTCTTCATCTTCATCTTCTTCTTCATCTCCCACCATGGGTTATGGGATGGTTGCTCCTTCATGTGGGAATAACGGCGCGATGTGTCTCTGGCAAAATTGGGGAAAATAAGTGATATTGTTTCGTTTTTGTAGAATTAAGACTGAACTGGACACTTAATGCCGACAGGATCATATAAATGTATGTTTATATGCAGTATTTGTATTTTCTTCAGGTTCAGTATTTAACACCTCACAGATGTTCATGCCATTGATCTGGTGCTAATTTCCACTGTATTTGGGATGTATTATTTATTCGCCTTTGAAGTGAACTTTAATCTGGGTTTGATTCGCCACGGAGGAAAATTGAAAGCAGCAGAAAGTGTGTCTGGAAAGGACTTTTTAATGAACCGGGCTGAACATTATTATTCAGTAAGCCTGTTGAACTGAAACATGTCATGGTGGACCTGTAGATGCTGTATGGTAGGTTATCCATCATACTTCCATCACACCGGGTCCCCTGACATGCATATGGGGTCACGGGAGATGAGTATGTACATGTTTGATGATACATTATTGATAAGGAAAATATTGGGTGAGGGTGTCCGACTGCCAGCCAGAAAGTAATGGTAAATATTTATAGTTTTCTTTTATCACAGACACAAAAAGAAAACTATAAATATTTATCTCAAGTGTAGACACAATGAATGCATTACAACAGAAAGTAATGGGTTCAATACCCGCCATGTGGTCTGTGGTCTGGACCCCAGACCACATCTGCTCCGTAACAACATGTATCTAAATGAAGTCACTCTGGATAAAAAAATTAAAAAAATCTGCTAAATGAGTAAATAGTCATAGTCTACAACGTAGGAGGACTAGAAACGAGTCGTTGCTTTGGTCAGCCTCAACCATTAGCCACTATTATGTAACCAACTCAACCCCAGGGGCCTTGGGACTGGTAACCAGGTCCAGGTCTGGGGTCGTCCCAGTGCCAAACCAGGCCTCTCTGCCAAGCACTGTGTCTTCACCTGAGGTGCAGTTGGTGCTCAGAGTATTTAAGACACAGCACATGGGCATGTTATAGATATGTTATGGATATGTTATAGATATGTTATAGATATGTTATAAATATGTTATAGATATGTTTAGGCTGTGGTTGACCCTGACCACGGTTGTTGTGTATCTATGTGGTCCACATTTAATGGGAATGTAATCTCTTTTCCACTGTCCGTAAGGCCTTAAGGGTTAAGGAGGCTGTGTGGGTGCCTACGCATATGGTGTGGTGGGAAACTGCTGACGTATAAGCTTTTTCTGATAGTGGCATATTGATTAAAAAGAAATAAAATAAAAGAAGTTGGGGTCTGAGGATGGGCCCAAAAAGGTTGGGAACAACTGGGTCAGGGAGTTAAGCAATATGGTAATGGGACAGAGCAGTATAGCGGTAGGGTGTGCCGCTGGGTTTGATCCCCGCAGGCTAACCTGTAGGCATCCTTGGGCAAGATAACCCCTAACCCCTACCTGCCCCTTAATGGCCTGTAGTTACTTAAGTACCTGAATTCACTGTACGTCACTTTGGCTAAGCGTGACTACTAAATTACTAAATCGGAAAGTACCTGCTTCACTTTATTGTATCATGTTACACATACAGAAGGTGTGTGTGTGTGTGTGTGTGTGTGTGTGTGTGTGTGTGTCTTGCAGCCCTGTGCAAATACACCCAAAACAGGTTTGAGTTTCACACTGACAAACGGACATACATCCGTTATCATTAGGTCACTGGAAGATCAGAAAATCAGATGGACAGTTTTTTAGGCCTATGTCCTATCATGAGCTGGGAATGTGTGTTTTTCTTCCCTCGGTGAAGAATAAAAAATGGCTTAAATTCACACATACTGGCATTCATAAACCTGTTGTGTTGTTTATATTACTGTAAAACGCTGTGGCTTTCCCATTAGTTTAAGTAGGCCTGAGAGAAAGAGACAGATTGGAATGTGAAGTATTGATTTCAGAGGCTAAGAGATCCCATTAGCATGCATGCTAATGGGACACTCAGAAAGACAAAGGTCGAATGAGACACCTCGGCACATGGCTGTTTGATTGATACTCTATAAACCCCAAAAGCCTTTTTCCTTTATTCTCAATTTTCTTCCAATCCAGGATTTTTTTCTTAAACAAAATGATTATTAAAAACAAATGTATTTGATGAGCATTGACAATGGGTGTTCAAACCAAATTAAACTCCAACAACAAAGAATATGTTTACTCCTAGATGTCTTGAACCACTATGGTTCATTTGAATGTGGGTGGAACTACTTGGATTATACATTTGGTGTCGGGAATGGCATTACACTTACTGAGTCATATTCCCATCATCGCATCATCAGAGAGTAATTTAACAAATACTACACATAGATGAAATCTCCAACAAATACATATTGATATAAAACTCAAATCCCTACAAGGCCTTTTGTGCGACGGTTGGTCATTTTAGACAAGGTGAAGCTCTACATGGATGTTATTCATATTATTCAACTATCAGCACATGTTGACACAAAGGCATTTCCTGTTCCTTCCGTCATTCGTCATCCTTCATGTGGCTGTTTGGTACATGACTCTTGTTTTTGTCCTCTGTGATATATGCACTGCCTTGGACCTTTAATCTCTTTCCACTTGGGTCCTGTATAGTAATGATGCTGTATATTGTATCATGACGTATCGTCAAAGCATGGACCTATGTTTCATTCACATGGTTTAACTTTTTTTTTAATCCAAATCATGGCAGTTAAATGTTTTGTAAAATACAGAATCTGAACAGGGACATTGTTATAGTTCTGCTTGCAGCCTTTATAACCACTACTACTACGAGTAGTATTACCACTACTAGTAGTACTGCTCTTCCAATGTAGCTCATTTCAATACATTGCCTATGCTTATTGATTCCTGCAATGGAGATGTTCCATAAAGGACATTTGACCAACATTGTGTTTTTTTTCCAGCCTGAAGAAGAAAAAGACATTTAAGACGACCCAAGACTGACCCAACAATGATCTAGTTTATCTCGGAGAGCGGGCTAAAATCATCATCATCATCATCATCATCATCATCATCATCGTCGACGACAACGCCACGATGAACGCCTCTTCATCTCCTTCGTATCCAGCCAGCAACGAGACCCCGCGGTGCTTCTCCATCAACAGCCCCCCCTTTGGGCACAAGAACACCTCGGGCACCCTGTCCTCGGTGTTCAGCACCCTGGGCATCACCTCCAACCTCATCGCCCTGGTGGTGCTCATCAAGGCCTACCAGCGCACACGCAGCCGCTCGCGCTCCTTCTTCCTCATCTTCCTGGGCGGCCTGGTGACCACCGACCTCATGGGCCTGCTGGTCACCGGCACCATCGTGCTCTCCTTCTACATGACGCACTTCAACTGGCGGGAGCTGGACCCCCACTGCCACTTCTGCAACTTCATGGGCATGTCCATGGTGTTCTACGGCCTGTGTCCACTGCTGCTGGGCGCCGCCATGGCCATCGAGCGCTTCGTGGGCATCAACCGGCCGTTCGCCCGCTCCACCAGCATGCCGCGGGGCCGCGCGGTGTTCATGGTGCTGATCGTGTGGACGTTTGCGGGCAGCGTGGCCCTGCTGCCGCTGGCGGGCGTGGGGAGCTATCACATGCAGCTGCCCGGCTCCTGGTGCTTCTTCAACATCAGCTCCCGGGACAACGACCTGGTGTTCTCCGTCATCTTCTCAGCGGCGGGCCTGGTGTCCATCGCCGTGTCCTTCGTGCTGAACACGGTGAGCGTGGTGACGCTGATCAGGGTGTGCTGCGGGCAGGACAAGGCACAGCGGCGGCGGGACTACGAGGTGGAGATGATGGTGCAGCTCATCCTGATCATGGTGATTGCCTCCGTGTGCTGGTGCCCCCTACTGGTGAGTGGAGCGCTGTTCTCCTCTCCTCCTGTTCAATTGGCATTGAACTAAATAGCATACATTCCTCTGCAGTCGGGCTTGTTGTAGACGATTCTCAGACAGTCTATTTTCTTTTAGTTTTTGATTAAGCTGACAAGCCACTTTCGTCATTACCTTGGATGCCTGGCAAAATGCAACTCTCCATGTTGAGTTCATTTTTTCCACTTGAGGCGTACGCGTTCTCGGTTGACATGCCACGCAGGGCATTCTGCTTCATTCAGATGTTGTGGAATTCAGGGATCAATTATCTCTAATTGTTGACTACCACTGTTTTGGCGGGCTAAATGTATACCTTCCCCACTCCCATGAAAACCCTGCGTTTCTCCTGATAGCACTGGAGCTGACAGATGGGCTATAAAAGAGCAGCAGATAAGGAACGCTTGTTAGCGAACCTCCATTAGCCAGCATTGGCAACAAAGCACTTTTCACTCCCCTGTAGCCGGCCAGAATGTGTGTGCGCAAGTTTGTGTGTGTATGGTTGTGTGTGTGTGTGTGGGTGTGTTTGTTTTTATTTGTGTTTGTTCCTGTGCATGTGTGTGTGTGTGTGTGTGTTTTATAAAGATAAGTCCCATGGGAGACTGGTCCATCTCCGGCTGTAGACAGAAAGAGGATATCCACCCTCTCACCACCACCCACCACTCCATATTTCATTTCCTTTACACTACCCCCCCCCCCCCCCCCCCCCCCCCTCTCTCTCTCTCTCTCTCTCTCTCTCTCTCTCTCTCTGCGCTAAATGTCTTATTACACAGTAGATATGGATCGTGGACCCTGAAGTACTTCAGCCCAGCTCCTATACTGTAAAAATATGTAATATTACATTAGTGTTATGCATAGTGTTACATGATACGGCTACACATTTCCCCCAAATGGGTTTCTGTTCTGCACTTCTCTTCACATTAACTTGTTTGTAAATTTAATCTCTCGCTGCGTAACTTTGCACGAGAGTGCGTGTTTCTGTGAGTGCACATTGACTTTTGCTGTGGACGCAAAAAAAAGGGACGATTGCAGGAGTGAAGATGAAGACCCATCGGCAATAGAATTAATAGAGACAGCGTACAGCCAAAATGTCTGCAGTTCCAGTTGAATGTGTGTGTGACTGTTTGCTGCAGATTACATTAGAACCTGGTTTTGTGTTGTGGTTAAAACATTGTTTCCTGAACACATGAGGATCTGGGACTTGTAGCGACCCACATTCCCATGGTGCATATTAGGGATTAATGGGTTTTCTAGTGAACCGTGTTTTTGTTTTTTTACGTTGGTGGAAATGTTCTTGTTCTTTATCAAATGACGGCTTAGAAACATCTTAAAACTACAGTTGCTCATTGGTTTACAAACATTGCCCTTGATTGAGGTACTCCCCTCTTTAAACAGAGATATGAAAACATGGTTCCAATTCACTGCATTTTGTTTCTCAAAAAAATCTTGCTGGCATTTGCATAGTGAGAACGGGCTAACGTCGTCATCTATAAACAAACCAAAGCACATGTTTGCTTGAAGTGACGGTATTGTTGCTTCTCTACACTATCTGTACAGTATTTATTTGTATAGCTTCTGTATTTCAAGATCATACACAAAACAAGGCCATTTCTAAGGCGATGTCCACACTATGCCAACTCAATGCAAAACTACATCTTTTTGTTTTGTTTTTCGCTTCCGTCCTGCACGCAACACCTATTGCCTTGATAGATACCCGTATATGAAATGACCACACAAAATCATTGCTTCTAACCGATCTATTGATCTTGTCATGTCAGCTGCTGCATTCAACATGATTTTATCCCTGTAGCCATAATAACCTTAAAGGGCCCCTATTTAAACCATGATGGATAGATCAGTCTGCCAGTTGGTACAGTCCACTGGGTATATAGGCTGGTAAGTTGACCTATCCATCACACATTTGGTCTGACACTCCCATGTGTGATGTTACTCGAGGTTCAATTTAGGAATGGCTTGTAAGGGCTCATCGTATAGGGCTGGGCGATATGGCCAAAATCTTGTATTCTGATATAGTTCATTTAATATCTCGATAACGATATATATCATGATATAGCATGGTTTCTTCAATAAATAAATAGTCTAAGTCTATATAAAATAACCACATTGTAAAGCCTATTTTTGCATACTGCTGTGAAATTTAAATACATAAAAGTATTTTCTCTTTTTTGTCATCACTTTTCTGTAATGCAGCCTTTAAAACCAGGAATAAAACAAAACTTATGCTATATCAAGATATTATGATATCCAAAATCTAAGATGACATCTACTATCTCATATCACAATATCGATATAATATGGATATATTGGCCAGCCCTAGCTCATGGACAGCACACTTTGGTGGTATTATTTTCCTCAGGCCTGTCTAACCCTGGGTATGCCCCAACCCCTCCCCCCCCACAGACCTACATCCTAGGATCCGTGGTGACGGACAACAACGTTGAATCAGATCGTGTTTTGTTCTACTTGCGATTGGCCACCTGCAATCAGATTTTAGATCCATGGATATACATCATGTGTCAAGAGTCACGTATGAGGCGAGTAGATGATGCATGAAAAAAAAAACATGAAAGCCAAAAAAACTAAAACAAACATCACACCATCTCAATGTTCATCATCTGCGCTGTGGCCACCCCCCCATCCCCGAGAGCTTTGACGGTGGTTGACCCACCACCACCACTGCCCCCACTGCAGCTATACACCCATTAAAGCATTGCTGGTCATCCAACATCTGTCTCCCCAAATCCCATTCCACCCTCGCAACGCTTCCTCTGAATTAATTTGCTTTTAGCCGTCTTGGAGTCGAATCTGCAAGTAGCGTTTGTTCGATTCCCAAGAGACTAACACATTGATTTGTTTATTGAATGTATATGTGAGTATTCTTATGATGTGTATTGCTTTCTCCACTGGGCTGCTTCAACCCCCCCGCCCTCTCCCCAAGACTAACATTAGTTAGAGGTTTCTCATTCAAATCAATTATCAGTATTCAATATGAGGAGGAGATGAGGCTCATATTCAGCAGAGAGGTAAGGAGGAGGAGATGAGGCTCATTTTCAGCGGAGAGGTAAGCAGGAGGAGATGAGGCTCATATTCAGAGCAGCAGGCAGAGGGAAATTACTTTGTTTTAGCAACCATCACAACAACACTGCAATGAGATTAGCCTAGCCAAGCACCCCCAACCCCTCCTGCTCCAGCTCCGCGGTGCAGACTGATGCAGACGAGTAAGTGCATGTGTGTGCATGTTTGATTATGTCTCCGTGCAATTTGGTAGCATTAATTGTTTTTCCTTTTGATCAATCACCTTTTTCCTTTTTTTTGCCTTGCATTATTACGGGACATGTCTTCCGATGTTTGTTTCATATAAATGTTTTTCTTTCTTTCTCTCGTCCCTCTCTTGCCCACTCTTTCCTCACTAAACACCTCTCCCATTTCCCATCCACTCCAACCATTGTTCTCCCTCTCTCTTCCCCTCTCTCTCTCTCTCTCTCTCTCTCTCTCTCTCTCTCTATCTGTCTTTCTCTTTCTCTCGCTCCCTCTCTCCCCCTCTTCCTCTCTCCCCCCTCTCCCTCTCTCTGTCGATGTCTCTCCCACACCCCCCCTCTCCTTCTTTCTCTCCCCCTCTCTATGTCTCTCTCCCCACCACCCTTCCCCTCATCTCTGCTCTCCCCCTCTTTCTCCCTCTCTATCTCTCTCTCTCTCGCCCCCACCAGGTGTTTATTGCGCAGACTGTTTTGTCGGGGCGACCGCTCCAGGTCCGCCGCCTGCTGCTGTGGCTTCGCTTTGCCACGTGCAACCAGATCCTGGACCCCTGGGTATACATCCTGTTCCGTCGGGCGGTACTTCGACGCTTCTACCCAGGCCTCCGCATGTCCCGCGATTCCATCATGAGCCTGTATCCGTCGATACGCAGGCTGGGGCGCACCTCATCGCTGGGCCCCGGCGGCAGACTGAAGCAAGACGAGCCCCTGGAGCCCGTCCCCACCACCAACTCCACCACCCCGATCCAGGCGTAAGACGCCCCACTCCCCGCTGGAGTGATGAGTCGTGACTCTACGATTTTCTTTTCTGCTGGCCGAGACCGAAGAAGTCCCTCGCAAACTTGTTTTTCTTACGCGGGTTCGGTTTGGTCACTGAGCGTTCCATTAGTTAAAGGCCCTGTAAAGCAAAAGTAAATATGTGTTTGTCACACCACAGAAAAATGTGTTATAAACTACTCAGACAAATTTGAAGAATTAAAAAAGTCACCAAGTATATAAATTAGGTTTCAAAATCATGAAAACATAAGCAGTATTCTCTGCTCTGAAACGCTGGGGGCGTGTCCGCTGAAGGCTACACCCAACCGCGCACGGAGCGCATGTCACGGACGGATGCATACTGCTACACTCCTATTTTATCCTTTTGCCAATCAACTCAATGGTGACACGTGTGACCTCTGTTTTGTTCATGTGTAATAAAATAGTAGCCATACAACCAGGCGTGGTAGGGTTGATGTGATAACAATAAATGACGAGCATCGTGGAAACCCTAGTACCAGCGTGTGTTTTCTACGCTCTCTGGGCTGTCTCAACCCAGAACTGTTACAAGCCTCTCAAGTGTCCAATACCACTACGAGCTGAACATTTGATACTCCTTCTTAGGGGAGCAAACGTGTACTCGAGTGAAGAAGTACTCTTGAAGCAAATTATAAACGAAAATCTTTTTGTAGTCACTTTTCCGAAATCCTACAAATACATTATATGTTATGTTGATATGCATTTTGGCAACGTTTTGCAGCAGGATATATCATTAAATAGTCAAAAGCCTTCGCTGTGGTGCAGTTACGCATTGTTGTTGAGAGGCTGTAGAAAGTAGGTTCGTTCGCCAACGTTTAGTAGCTGGTCGGTGGGCGGAGTTACCCGTGTGGGCGGAGTTAACCGGGTGGGTGGAGTTACCCCCCGCGGTCAACTAGTTTTACAATAATGACCGCCCGCCAGGCGTCCCGACATCCAAGCTGAAAGTGGAATTTATGGCAGCGTCGCCCTGCTGTGGTGAAGACAATGGCTTTTGTTTTGTCAATATTTCGACACAATCGGCGAAACACAGAGTGCCCTGCCCTGCCCTAAACAATAGCCTGGCTAACATGCAATTCAACTGGATACGGCATATTTCAACATTTCCTCAATGGATAACATTCAAGTTGCTGTGGTCGAGCTCTGGTGTGGATGTGTAACGCGCATGGACTGTAATGCAGATTAAAACTGACTTTTGATATGTGTAAATTAGTGTAAACTATCGTGGACATTTAAAGAAAATAAAAGCAAAACGAGTACTCACTGAGATTTGGACCGTGTATTCGATTATCATATTTTGGTATTTCTTGCATCCCTACTCCTAGCAGTGTTATTGGACCAGTGACGCTAGTAATCCCGCACAAAAAATGGTGAAAAACAGAAAAACGGTCTAACTCCACAATTCAGCACTACGTGGTCTTTTCTCTTGTTTTCAGCAATTACTTTCTAACGTGTATAATGTGTTTTATTAGCCTAGAAATCTAGACGCCCCTAGCGGCAGCAAATTTAATTTGCAGCCAGGGGGTCTAGCCTTTTATCGTTGTTTTGCGCTGCTGGAAACAGAAAATCTGTCAGGCCAATCACAGCGTGAGGGGCGGAATCGGAAGCCGGGCTACCATGACGACAGAGTTGCAACGGTTCCGTGTTAGAGGTAAACAATGGCTGCTGCTGCTGGCGAACAGCTGTGTTTCAACTTGGCTTTGGCCACGACTCTTCAAGACTTGAAGTTAACATTTTCTTTGAGAAAATAACAAAGAACGGCACTTAAGTCTTTCCTCGAAAAGAAAGATGTATTCGGAGTTTTGATTAATTACGTAGTCAGAGCCGTCGCTCTGACTACGTCACCTTCTTCGTTTGCTCTGATTGGTTGTAGCGCTATCCTATTGCGTGCAGAGGGAACTTGAAAGACAACCGTCCACACTGCCAATGGAGCAGTGCCAGACCCTACATCTTTCTGATGTGGGTCTGGCTTGCCAGGCTAGTGTTTTATGCAACAAATCCCCGAATTTGCTTTACAGGGACTTTAACACGAGTAGGGTCATGTTGTTCTTAGGACATGACCGAAATTCCACATGAAGTACACTGACCACTTACGTCATTGTAGGGATTAGATTATTTCTATTTCTGTCTTTTCTTTTTGTTAATCGGTTCAACATTTAGTGTGCAACGTCCTAACTAATGGCAGATGGTCCAAAGTAGTGTGTTGAATTGCTGTCTGACCAGCAGCCAAGCGGAAGGAATGTGTTCTCATGATCCGACAATGAGAAAATTAACTGTAGCCTAATTAGTCGATTATCAAAATGATTGCTGAATTATGCTATAATCCGTTATTCACCAGTAGTTCAGTTCTACTGTTCATGAGACTCCGTCTCACAAAAAAATCATTTTTAATATTAAAGTAATTTGAATGTCCGTTGTGGTTGAGCCTAGTTGGCTACTCCAGTGACTGAACCTTTACCCCCCCCCCTAGTCGGTCCTATCTGATTCACCAAGTTATTTTGGATATTGTTGGGACAAGCTTATATTATTTTATAGACAGCGGTTTCAGTCAGTTGTGTTTTGGTCAACGGCTGTTATACCTTTTATATTTTTAATAATTCTTAGCCTAGACAACACACTTGTGTGTAAGTTAAAGGAAAACCAAACACCCTGTTTGAGCTAGTGCCCAGTGCCCACCAATTATCAGCATTTTCTAAATGCGTCCTTGCACTTTACCCTTTTTTGCATTTAGGGGCATGGCTATATTGCAGTTTAGGCTTTCGCTATCTCCACTCCCTACACTCAGAACTTTGATTGACGTTACAATATTTTGAAACCTCCCAATCATGTTTCCAACCATGTATAGTAGGTAAAAGAGGGTTTCACAGAAAATAGGTCCACTGCCTTCAATCAGAGCACACATTCATTATCGCTATCTTGTGGCCGGATCAAGATATTCGCCTGTCTGTGTCTATCATGTTTGTATTGTAATTTTTGCATTGGATTGCATTGCATTATTGTTTTATTTGGAAACTCTGCTGATACCTATCTCTACTAAAACCTCTCAAGCAGTTCAGAGAAGGTGGAATAGCTGTGGGTGCAGAAATGATGACCCCAGGCTGCTAGCATTCCAGCTAGCATGCAGAAGACAGTGCTCATTAACAGATTGTTGACAGTTGTGGAATCGTAGTGTTAGGACATACATTAGCTTTGGACATACAGACAGACAGACAGACAGACAGAGACTCCTTCTATTTTAGTTCGATTTAGGTGTGTGAGGTGTAAGAAAATATGGTAAAAATGTTGGTTCCACTGTGACCCCGACATAGGAAAGGATGTCTAATTGAGCTAAGTATATTTCAGCAAGAAATCAGAGAATTAGCTTTATACACAACTTTACTTTTTAAAATAGGATACGCTCCATATTCTCATAAAATTAATAAACAAATTAATATTTTGGTTAAAACATATAATTGCTATCAAGTTCAATAACCATGGGTAGGCCTATCGTGTTTACCTTTTGATGTGATTTGTATTTTTAGCTCCCTGAGCTACTAATTACCGTGGTGGAGGAGTTTGCGTGTCCCAATGACCCCCAGGAGCTCCATTGTCGGGGGCTTTTATGCCCCTGGTAGGGTCACCCATGGCAAACAGGTCCGGGGGGAGGGGCCAGAGAAAGGGTAGCTCAAAAGACCCCTTATGACGAGTAAAATAAATGGTCTTGCGTGTCCCTCGCCCGGACGTGGGTCACCGGGGCCCCCCCCTGGAGCCAGGCCTGGGGGTGGGGCTCGGGGGCGAGCGCCTGGTGGCCGGGCCTATACCCATGGGGCCCGGCCGGGCACAGCCCGAATCGATGACGTGAGACCTCCTTCCCGCCGGCTCACCACCAGCAGGAGGGGCCAAAGGGGTCGGGTGCAGTGCGAGCTGGGCGGCGGCCGAAGGCGGGGACCTTGGCGGTCCGATCTGCAGAAGCTAGCTCTAGGGACGTGGAACGTCACCTCTCTGGTGGGGAAGGAGCCTGAGCTGGTGCGCGAGGTTGAGAAGTTCCGGCTAGATATAGTCGGCCTCACCTCGACGCATAGCAAGGGCTCTGGAACCAGTCTTCTCGAGAGGGGTTGGACTCTCTTCCACTCTGGAGTTGCCACTGGTGAGAGGCGCCGGGCAGGGGTGGCAATACTTATTGCCCCCCGGCTTGGTGCCTGTATGTTGGAGTTCACCCCAGTAGATGAGAGGGTAGCCTCCCTCCGCCTTCGGGTGGGGGGACGGATCCTGACTGTTGTTTGTGCCTATGGTCCAAACAGCAGTTCAGAGTATCCACCCTTTTTGGACTCCTTGGAGGGGGTGCTGGAAAGTGCTCCCTCTGGGGATTCCCTCGTTCTGCTGGGGGACTTCAACGCTCACGTTGGCAGCAACAGTGAGACCTGGAGGGGTGTGATTGGGAGGAACGGCCCCCCCGATCTGAACCCGAGTGGTGTTCAGTTATTGGACTTCTGTGCTCGTCACAGATTGTCCATAACGAACACCATGTTCAAGCATAAGGGTGTCCATATGTGCACTTGGCACCAGGACACCCTAGGCCGCAGTTCGATGATCGACTTTGTAGTCGTGTCGTCGGACTTGCGGCCGCATGTCTTGGACACTCGGGCGATGAGGGGGGCGGAGCTGTCAACTGATCACCACCTGGTGGTGAGTTGGCTGCGATGGTGGGGGAGGATGCCGGTCAGACCTGGCAGACCCAAACGTATTGTGAGGGTCTGCTGGGAACGTCTGGCAGAGTCTCCTGTCAGAGAGAGCTTCAACTCCCACCTCCGGGAGAGCTTTGACCATGTACCGGGGGAGGCATTGAGGGGGACATTGAGTCCGAGTGGGCCATGTTCCGCGCCTCCATTGTTAAGGCGGCCGACCAGAGCTGTGGCCGCAAGGTGGTCGGTGCCTGCCGTGGCGGCAATTCCTGAACCCGCTGGTGGACACCGGCGGTGAGGGATGCCGTCAAACTGAAGAAGGAGTCCTATAGGACCTTTTTGGCCTGTGGGACTCTGGAGGCAGCAGGCAGGTACCAGCAGGCCAAGCGGAGCGCAGCTGTGGTGGTTACTGAGGCAAAAACCCGGACATGGGAGGAGTTCGGTGAGGCCATGGAGAACGACTTCCGGACGGCTTCGAAGAGGTTCTGGACCACCATCCGGCGTCTCAGGAGGGGGAAGCAGTGCATCGTCAACATTGTGTATGATGGAGACGGTGCGCTGCTGACCTCGACTCGGGATGTTGTGGGTCGGTGGAAGGAATACTTCGAAGACCTCCTCAATCCCACCAACACGCCTTCCGGTATGGAAGCAGGGCCTGGAGACTCGGGTGTGGGCTCTCCTATCTCTGGGGCTGAGGTTGCCGAGGTGGTCAGGAAGCTCCTCGGTGGCAGGGCCCCGGGGGTGGATGAGGTCCGCCCAGAGTTCCTTAAGGCCCTGGATGTTGTGGGGCTGTCTTGGTTGACACGACTCTGCAGCATCGCGTGGACATCGGGGGCAGTGCCCCTGGATTGGCAGACTGGGGTGGTGGTCCCTCTTTTTAAGAAGGGGGACCGGAGGGTGTGTTCCAACTATAGGGGGATCACACTCCTCAGCCTTCCTGGTAAGGTCTATTCGGGGGTGCTGGAGAGGAGGGTCCGTCGGATAGTCGAACCTCGGATTCAAGCAATGTGGTTTTCGTCCAGGCCATGGAACAGTGGACCAGCTCTACACCCTCTGCAGGATCCTTGAGGGTGCATGGGAGTTTGCCCAACCAGTCCACATGTGCTTTGTGGACTTGGAGAAGGCATTCGACCGTGTCCCTCGGGGAGTCCTGTGGGGGGTTCTCCGGGAGTACGGACCCCCTAATACGGGCTATCCGTTCCCTGTATGACCGGTGTCAGAGCTTGGTCCGCATTGCCGGTAATAAGTCGGACTTGTTTCCAGTGAGGGTTGGACTCCGCCAGGGCTGCCCTTTGTCACCGATCCTGTTCATAATTTTTATGGACAGGATTTCCAGGCACAGCCAGGGCGTTGAGGGGGTCCGGTTTGGTGACCTCAGGATTGGGTCTCTGCTTTTTGCGGATGATGTGGTCCTGTTGGCTTCATCAGACCGTGACCTCCAACTCTCGCTGGACCGGTTCGCAGCCGAGTGTGAAGCGGTCGGGATGAGAATCAGCACTCTCCGGGTCGGGGATGAGATCCTGCCCCAAGTGGAGGAGTTCAAGTACCTCGGGGTCTTGTTCACGAGTGAGGGGAGGATAGAGCGGGAGATCGACAGGCGGATCGGTGCGGCGCCTGCAGTAATGTGGACTCTGCACGGATCCGTCGTGGTGAAGAGGGAGCTGAGCCGAAAGGCAAAGCTCTCGATTTACCAGTCGATCTACGTTCCTGCCCTCACCTATGGTCATGAGCTTTGGGTAATGACCGAAAGAACAAGATCACGGGTACAAGCGACCGAAATGAGCTTCCTCCGCAGGGTGGCTGGGCTCTTCCTTAGAGATAGGGTGAGAAGCTCGGTCATCCGGGAGGAGCTCGGAGTAGACCCGCTACTCCTCCGCGTTGAGAGGAGCCAGATGAGGTGGCTTGGGCATCTAGTTAGGATGCCTCCCGGACGCCTCCCTGGTGAGGTGTTCAGGGCACGTCCCACTGGTAGGAGACCCCGGGGAAGACCCAGGACACGCTGGAGAGACTATGTCTCTCGGCTGGCCTGGGAACGCCTCGGGATCCCCCAGGAAGAGCTGGACGAAGTAGCTGGGGAAAGGGAAGTCTGGGCTTCCCTGCTTAGGCTGCTGCCCCCGCGACCCGACCCCGGATAAGTGGCAGAAGATGGATGGATGGATGGATTGTTGCCGGGGGGGGGGTGCGCGATTGTTGACCGGAGGGGTAGAGGTGCGCGGTTGTTGACGGGGGGGGGGGGGGCAATAATGACACCGCGAATACGGACGTTTATCATCTTGTTTTTAAATATATATTTTTTAAGAGGCCCCTGATTGTCCGAGGCCCCGGGCTGAAGCCCAGGTAAGCCCGTGCATTAAGCCGCCACTGCCCAGACCTACGACCGACGGGGGGGGGGGGGGGGGGGGTCGACGGGCAGAGGACGCAGCCGTTCCGCAGCGCAGCCGTACCGCGGCGCTTACCTTCCTTGGTGGAAATCCGGTATAGACCCAGCTCCCAACCCAACTTTGAGAATAGATTAACGGCGATAATTTTTTTATCGCGCGATAAGAGTCTCGCGTTATCGCAGCGCGTTAACGCAGATAACGGCCCACCACTAATATATATATATATATATTATTGAACATTCCCAACCTGGTCACCTTAGTCAGAAAACCAATTTAGTTTGCACTATCATGCTCTATATTGCTTTGGGCCAGAATGGGTATGAATGTGGATCATTCAATTTGCACTTTGTTATCAGTATTAATATATAAACTAGTGCAGTGTCAGTTAAAAACGTGCCTGTTCAGAACGGGCTGATTGCTTGGGCTCTGGTAGTGATGTGTGCAGCTTTTTTGAAGAAACGATCATCCAAACAACTTCGCACTTGCACTTCCTTGGGTCCTCAGCAATACACACGCCAAGTGGAAGTCGAAGGCCATACATACATACATACATAGCCTACATACATACACACATACTGTACATACATACAGAGACTCCTTCCATTTTTGTTAGATGTATATATTAATCCTTTCGCCAATGAGTAGGACATTTTTGTAACAATTTATTTGATTTACTGCATGAAATTATTCTTTCTCACTAAGGGCTTGTACAAAGTACAAAGTGCTTTGGTCAGTTACCGCCCTACGTTGACTTACTTACTTACTTGGATATCGGTTGTTTTTTGTCTTATTTTATGTTAAACTTTTGACCTGGTTCTGTCATACAACCAATATATTTTCTGTAAATGTGAAATTTACCTGCTGAAATGTACTAGCATGAGGAAAGAAATGGCATGTGAGCCTATGGAAAGAACGAATAAACACGATGGAAAGCAATGTTACGATCTTTAAAAAAAGAAAAGAGACATGTAAGCAATTGATTGCCAGTCAGGATATGCAGTGTTTTATTAACAATTACATGTTACATATGAAAAACAAACGTAAAATGTATTCATCCCCTCTTGGACACTTAAAACAAGAGTCAACAAGTCTTTAAAAGTTTCTGGAATTGTATTCTTCTTACAAAAAGCGAGGAAGAGAAAACAACACACAGTGTACCTGTTAAGAACAATATTAAGATGTTACTTTCAAAATGCTTCGACAGTATTAATATTTATACATCAGTTGTATCGTGCCCTGAACAACGGCTATTTACATTAATGTCTTGAAACACAGTAGCAGCACTAAATGCACTAAAAGAGCCTCTTTTAACAATCAAGACATAACTTGCTCAAATTAAAATATTGAAAGAAGACAGTGAACAAATATTTGTTCACTGTCTGTTCACAAATATTTTTCAGTGAACAAATATGAGGGAGACTTACAAACACATTACATTTCAAAGCTATCGAATGTATATTTTGCATAAAAGTTTGCATGTTGTTTTTCCCCCAAAATTCTCAAGTCTCAAGTAATGGTCTTTAGATGGTGGAGCGGTGGGGAAGCTGCGATTAACTGTATCTAGACGTCCGTTCTTACACATCCATGTACTGGTGGGGAACACGACAGGTTGGAGCAGCCGGAGTGTGTGTGTGTGGTGACGTTCTTCGTCCGTCCAAAACACCATCTGTTCTTCTCCGATTGCCCAGTTATTTGTTCCCGTCTGGGCTGCCGTCAACAGAGTGACTTTTAAAGATGGTGGAATGGTTGGAATGTGTTCGGGCCTGACCTTGTTGGGACCTCTTACTCTTGCATATCCATGGAAACGTCTAGTGATTGCCTCTTTTGGGTGGTTTACTCTCGCTTACGATAGACGTCCTTTGGGGAAGAAAATAAATAAATAAATAATTGCAAAAATAAAATATACAATGACAGAAACATTACAGGCTTGATTTTAATGCAAATATTCTTCCCAGGGTCTATAAATATTTGGTCTGTTGTTTCACTGTGCATACATGCTTGAAGTGACGGTCATGGTTCATGGTAAATGTCAATTTTAGCAAATGATATGATCATTCCTACAATGATGATCAATGATCAATTCTCAATAACTGTAGCTAATTTAAATAAAAACCTTTGTATGACTATTCAAGGAAAGGGAAATTCAGAGATCAACTTGTGGTTGGTCTGCAGGATAACCTCCTTGCAGTTATACATTAGCCTTATCACACTTCCTGCTCTGCCCCATGGCTTTCACATTAAACCCCTCCCCCCTTTATGTTTTGTATCCATGTGAATTTAGTACATTGCATAACATGGAGAAAGATTGGCTAAATGCTGAGTTGTTTGTTATCTGATTCATAAAGATTGCTGGAAGTAAGCATTAAAGGATTCTCTCTCTCTCTCTCTCTCTCTCTCTCTCTCTCTCTCTCTCCATCCCTCTCTCTCACTCTTACTCTCTCTCATTCTGTACTTGGCTCTATATCCGCCCATCCTTGACGTCTCCGATGGCGCCCCACACGTCGAACAGGAAGACATCCGGGAAGGCAAAGTCCCCCAAGACTGAGTCCAGAGCCTCTGCAAAGTCGTCAGGGTTCTTCTTGTCTTTCCCCGCCTCCACTATGGTGGTCGCTGTGGAGGAAGATGAGGATCTTATCTTATCTTATCTGTGGACTAAACATCCATAGATCTCGCTGCCTACAAGGGACATTGGTCCCCAGAGCCATGGGTAATGAAGGCCTGACCAGGTCTGATCGTGTCAGCGGTATGCAACTTCTGCAAGCATAAACATTGTACGACGTCAGGCTGTGCGAAAAGCTATTCCTTATAGGGAATGGTCTGTTTCCAGTTGACTCCACTACTACTGCTGAAGGGGTGTGAGTGGTGAAAAGTGTGAGTTTATTTTCCAGACCTTTGTAGCATGCTTAAATTATGACTCAAAAGGTTCATAACTCTCCTCTTGTTTGTGTACAAGAGGAGAGTGCAACTAGAGGAGGGACAGCTGATGGGACTTTTTACTTAAAGAGGCTGCACATAAAAGTGTAAAAACCCAGTTGAACATGAGGTGTGTGGGGGAGTCAACTCAGCCCCAGTTTAATTGAAAACAGCACTCTATGGTTTTCTGTGGACAGAGTAATGTTATCATTGTTATCAGTAAATCACACAGCGAACTACACTGCCAGGGGGGCTGAAAAGGTTTGATGGGGAACAATCTGGGTAAAATGCTATGCTAGCTGGCAGAAAGACATGTATGCTAGGGTAGCTAGCAATATGTAGTAATTCGAGAACAACTTTTTTTTTTTAAGGTGCAACATAGATAATAATAATAATAATAATAATAATAA
>JAOPHQ010005435.1:145000-197555 GCA_030340625.1 Merluccius polli
TTAAAAAACACATGTGCTGTTAGCTTTGTTATCTTAGTTTTCCATGAAGTGTTTCCTGGCCTCCAGCCAGGTTCTGTTGGCCCAGCCAATGTGTCTCCTGGTGTTAACTATTCAGACCATCGTGGTTCTGATCTGCTGTTTGTCTCTGGTACACTCCTATTGTAATTAGCGTCATAAATCATATTGCGTCTGCAATCTAATCCATCATATTCAAACATCCAATTAGCTAATGCTGTATAGTCACCGTTAGTAGAGGGGAGAGGCGGTGGTTGTTTCAATTATTAAGCGGCCCTCATTTGCTTTCACAGACCAATAAACGATTTGATTGACAGGTGGTTTCAGTGAAATCGGTCGTGCGTTGCAGCTAGGGTCATGCACGCGTCTGCTTATTGTCTGGATATATCGATAGCATGGCCACTGGTTATTTCACTTTCACAAGGAAACTTAATCTCATAACCTTCATTTCTGCTTTGTTTTTTTTCCGTCGTCTCCGGCTGCATGAAATATTTTTTAAGTGTCCGTCACGGACAACGGAGACGGCAAGGGCTGCGATTGGTCCTCTAAAAAACGCCATCGCCCGCTTCACAAAGACAATCGGTGACATGTTAAGGAAAGTGGCTGACGAGGACCAGGATGACGCGATGCACGACATATACACCACTATTATATTATATTATTAGCCTATTATATGCTCTATGGACGCATAAAGCACATAATGCCAACCGACCTACTTGAACCTAGAACTTAAAAGAGACGGTGGCAAATTGCACTAGGCCTATATGGTTGTAAATAGTTTGTTTTTAGCAATTACGTTTTTTACTTTATTATAATGTATCCCCTTTTAACTATCTCTCTCAACTATTTATCCCTTTTGTACTTGTTTAGGCCTACTTGTGTGAAATGTTGTGTGAATCTTGTGTGAAATCTTGTTTACTTTGCACCTTTGCATTGCGTATCCGGCACCACGACGGAGAACCACGAGGGCTCGAGGGGTCTCCATGGTTACGCAGTTGGATAGCGCAATACGCATTTGTAGAAGTATAACCACCGCAGTGCCAATCAAATGAAATATATTTGACTATTCTCTACTATAGGGGGTCTAGGGACTTTGGTATACAGACATAATTGTTAGACCTCTGCTTAGGTCCTTGTCACTTTAGAAATGAAGATGGGAGTGATGGTTCACTTCACAGGAAATCACCTTTTCAGATTTGCAATGTTCATTTTAGTTGTTGTCTTTCAAAGCTTTGTAGGTTCGTGAATCTTTCAGGGATGCTATAATAAAGCCGTGGGAACGGTCCAGGGTGCCCAGTCTACCGACCCACACCAACAACTCTTATTATTTCCCCAGGAACCCAACCAGGCAAGACCCGACCCCACCTCACCCCGGTCGGAGTAGGCTGCAAGATGCACTGATTGGGCCGGTCCGGGAAAAAAATATTTGTGTTTCCTGTCTGATAAGCACGGGTTTACTATGAATTAACCTGGTTCCGAACAGGCCCCGGCCACTTCTGTTCCTTGCACCCACTAAGTTGTTTCCGTCGCAGGGTTTCAACTTGTTCATTTCCTGCGTGACAACATGTATCCCACGGTGGGTGGTGGGAGTCACGTTTCAAAACCAAGGGTCACATGGTTCCGCCACCCCAGCAGCCACAGCGTATCCTGGACGTCTCACGCTTTGGTGCCTTTTAGCAAGGCACTAAGGCCCGTGAATGTGGTTATAAATGTCCAAATGGACACTAAAATGTAGGTCGACTCAACACGTTTAAAAAACCTAATGAAATGAACCGTGAAAATATAACTTGTGTTACTTGATCTCACAATGCATGTGTCAGTATCTCTGGGTGTATCCTGGAGTATGAGTCCCTTATCATCTCCTCCTGGGTTTCAAGGCATGGTGACCCCCCCCTCCAAGCAACAGAGGATGACATTTGCCCGACATAATAACAGTAGTGTGAAGTGACATCTTAGACTAGGTTACTATGTCTATATTATAGTGTGTTCACGTGTAAGGACACAGGAACACAACATCATTCAACACGGGCTGAGTGTGTGTCGTGCGAAGGATAACACTTGGACCACATTTGGCAAGACACCTTTGAAACTTATGTGCGTGGACCTACAGTATGTTTATGGGATTCGTCTTTGAGCCTACACTACCCCGTACGGCGTTTAGGCCTGGGCTCGGTCCCAAATGGAGGAAAAATGTAAACATGCATCAATCATTTCAAATGTAACACATGCCGGAATCGTTACAAGCATTTCAGTAAAATTAAGATGGGTTTTTTCTTCTTCTTCTCTTTAGGCCTACATGGTTAATTTTAAGAGAGAGAGAGATCTGATCCGAGTTGTAACCGTACAAAGGTTATTGGTGCAGTTGGAATGGGGGTTTGCTTTGACTCGCCTGGACGAGGTGTAGTTCCCCGATCCGGCCAGAGGAGGGCACTATATCCACAACTATGTTCCGACAACGTCAACATAGGTCACGGCGACATGACCACTAGACTTTACAATGGGCTCTAGGCCTCCTATCTCTCTCAACCAGCTGAATGAAACTCGATTCTGCCCAGTGAGTCCATGAATAACACTACTTAAATTAAAGGCCAAACTGGCCCTTGGTCGGTTGAGCGTTTCGCATCACAACTCACCGAAAGCCTTCTTGGGTCCCACCAGGCGCAGGGTGAAGGGCACCCCTCGAGGCTGTTCCTTCAGCATCTTCGCCACCTCGTAGTGCCGACAGCCGACAATACTCTGGTCGTTGATGGCCTCGATGTGGTCGCCGACGCAGACCGTCTTCAGCTGGTCTATGGTGCTTCCCTCCTTGATCCTCTGGACAAAAGATCGGGAGAAGAAAATGGTGTCCAGGAGTTACAGGCCTGAGCTGAGATAGTGGATAGACAGTGGCTCTGACCACCAAGGCCTGTCTGGCGGAAAAACCCTTCTAGGCAGTAGGGTGAAATCACAAAATAAGTGATTGTGAAGACTTGTTTAACTAATTTGTTCTCATATATAGTTTAATGTGTGGATGTATAATCATTGAGTCATAATCATATTGGCCAAGCATATATAGGCCTGCCCAGCCTGTATGAAACAGCCTTTGAATATTAGGCCTAGGCCTGTTTTTAAAGACATATTTCATAAATATGACAAATTCCTTGAAAATAGCATTACAATGTAGACAAATTCCTTAAAAATAACTTTAAAATGTATAATACAGAACAGGTTTGGCCTGTTATGTAATTATAACTGTTCAAATGTCCTGTTATAATCCTAACTGTTAACATTTTATTGGATTATTTTGATAATATCGCTGGTTTCCCTAATCCTCTCATCCACCTTGATGAACGCGTAGCCGGCGCCGTTGTCCGTGATGGTAAGGCCCAGGGCGTCTTCTGTCTTGGTCACCTCCACCTCCTTGGTCTCCCCACGGACGTGGGCGAAGATGAAGTCCTCCAGGCCGATCTGCCCCCCCAGCAGCTTCTGCATGTCCACCTTGTGGGAATTCAGGGTGCAGAACAGGATCTGAAGGGTAGGAAGGAAACATAACCAAGCTTCAGTTAGTCTGAATGAATGAGTGATCATGATTTGCAGAGATTGTGAAGAGAGAAGAGGCAACAAAAATGTAATTGAATTAAAACTAAGATAGAACTAAAAACTAAGATAAGACATCCTAGCTACTTTAAATCATTAAAAGTGGTCAATGTTTCATAGGTTACTTTTAATAAGAAATATATACAGGATATATTATATATATATAGGAAATATAGTGGTGCCCTCTATGGCTCTGTATCCACCCTACCTTGAATCCACTAGACATAATTCCTAAGTGGAACTAATATTCACTCATTCCTAGTGATTTAGTGTTATATGTTGTATTCATGTTGTATATGAGTACTATATATGAGTTGACCAGTTTGTTGAACATTAGAGGGCAACGTAGTCACAGAAACATATAGGCTACAGGCTGAAATATAGTATTCGCTTAAGAAAACTAATAATGGCAGACATGAACGCACATATAGGATTCAGTAATAAATTATAATAGGTGGCAATTTTTATCACAAATGTTTGGTAGAAAGGAACTTGTGTTGTATTAAGTCAATAGGGGCAGGAGAGTGTCATGGTTGGGATGTTTGAGTCCCAGCCGAAAGGTACTTTGTTCGATCTCCATTAGGTCAGGTCTACCTGTAGATGTCCATGAGCAAGATACGTAAGCCCATACCTCCTCATTAATGAAATGTATCTGAAATCACTGTAAGCCTTTTCAGATAAGAGCATCTGCTAAATAGTAGACAGTAAAAACTAAATTGTCACTAAAGAGAAACAAATGTAAATGTTGCAACAATCACAACCAACATTTACATTTAATAGTAATAACGAAAAGCGGCACATCCAGAGTGATGATTTTAAAGTGCTCTACAGAGGTCAGTCGGGTTATCTCTTTGGCCTTAATTACCGTCTGACTGCAGTCCAAGGCCATGTGCTCTGGCAGGCAGACTACAAGTCATCGGATGATCGGATGCCAGGAACAGAGAACTAAACGCAATGTCATACTGTCCACAATGAACTGTGTTGGCGTACCGATAAACTCTCTACAAGCCTGACTTTTGTCACACACTGGATAGGCCTATGGCCATAATACTTTAGTTATGGGGACACATTTTGTCTCTATATTATTTATGTCTTAACAGATTGACAATCCGTGCGTACATTAGACGTCTGTGTGTATATTTGTAATCTGTGTGACTATATTGCCAATCCGTGTGAAGAGATTGACAATCCGTGCTTACATTTGTAATCTGTGTGAATGTAGGCCTGACAATCCGTGTACATTTGTTTATCTGTAGTCATAATGACATAAAAATAAGGTCGCTCCACTGAACTCAACCATTAGGCTAATACACACATTGTTAATATATGATGTAACACAGTCAATTGCAATACAATACAACAACCAATACTCAAAACTATATGAGGGTATCAGTATATTGTATAATGTATAATGTTTATAGCACATTTAATTCATAGCACAAGGTCGGAAATGAACTGGGGCCCAGGGCATTTTGCCTTGGGGCTTTTAAATGCCCACATAAAATAAAGAGTTAACTTGTGTACTTTACATTACTTTACTCTGTATTTGCAAAGTGTGACTGTGGACCATAGATGGCACTGAAAATATGTTTCAGCTTTTCACGACTAGCTCTGTTATAAACTATTTAAACTTATCAGCCACCAATTCATATATTCGTTCATCGGTAAGTGCTTATTTTATTAGTTTTATGCTTGTAGCAAAGCTTATGTTAGCTAGTAATGTGAAAGGGACAGTAATCTGTATGAATAATCATACATGAAACTAACTTTATTAAGGGGATCATGCCGATGTACAGAACTAAAACATAAACATAGTCTAGTATTTAGGCTGGTTTATTGTGTGTAAATTCAACACTATTAGTTAGCTAATGATTATGAGGTGCATTCTTTATTGATATCGTTAGAGCTAAGAAAGCATTTTTTTGTCATGAGAAGTGGTGGCCATTTCCAAACCACCAAAAAGGAGATTTTTCAGTATTCAGTGGAACCAGAATAAACATGAATCCAAAAATTACAATATAGCTACACTTACATATTTTGTGTGTTTATATGTTCCCATATGTTTATCAATCGATTAGGAAAAAATGTTTTCAAATTGGGCTATTCAATTACCTCTAGCCTAAAATAATAATACATTTTTTAATTTACTTGATTTGATGGAACCAAAATATAAACATTAGAACAATATGGACATCAATGTGAACGCCAATGTAAGTAACTTCATGAGCTTTATTTATTTAATTACCATTTAATGATCCATCATCCAAGTTATCGTTAACTTGGTTGTTAGACAATTTGAATTGAAATTGAATGATTTTAGTTCATGAGCACCGCCACCGTGACTGCATCCACATGTGCTTTTCATGTATTTGCAAAATATTTATGTGAGTTTTTTGTTTGTGGAATGGTTATATTTATATTTGAAATTTACAGATAAACAAATGTACACACGGATTGTCGATATATGCATACAGATTACAAATATACAAGGATCTCAAATGTACAGGGATTGTCATTCTGCCACACAAATAATATTGAGACAAATCTACCCCATACTATGTATAGGCCTATATACTATGTCAAAATTACCCTATTCTTATGGTAAGTATATGCTACCATACTTATACCATACCATACAGCCGTAGATGAAATGGCCTATAATATAATCTCCTGTAGTCAGTCTGTTACTTTGTTTAGCTCCCCACAACCAAACTTGGTTTTTGCGATGCAAGTGGTTTTAAAGTGTTGCATTGCAAAGTTCTCAAATCAATAATTATAGAAGGATGTACTTTGATGTGTGCTGTACATAAAATATTATCTTTCGTTTTACTGTCCTCCATACAAAATGTTATTTTTAGTGGATACGTATGAAACCTGTTAAACCATAAACAGCTTGGAATGTAGCTTCAGTCTTGGTGTGATAAGCTGGTCAAGGTCACTTCCTATGGAATGTATAAAGATACGTATCTCAGGCATTCAATTCAATGATCCCTCGTGCCCAACTGGTAGTTTTACAATGACGTATCAGACTGGCCTTGGCAGCACTGTCGATAAGCGTGCAATAAGTCCAATGTCAGCCTCTTATCATAATGTCTATTACCTGAGGATATGACCTTAGTGTATGATGTACATTATCTCCTTCTGTATGTCTTTTATGTCCTCTCTCTCTCTCTCTCTCTCGCTCTCTCTCTCGTTCTAACTATCTATCGCACACAGTACACAACAAGCATGCCCACATACACCATAAAGTAGATATCTGAAATAAAACTAGAGTAGAAGTGTAACATGTGACCACACTTGTTTTCCAAATGTCTCAAGAAAAACACTTCCATTTGACTCAGTGACTCAGTTTAATGAACTCATTGGACTTGAATGAGTTGGCCCACTTCAGGAAGTTCTAAACATCCCGTTCTTTTCCTTCTATGGCTGTATTATTCAAATCAATACATACTGAAAGGTTTATCTTATCTAATACATTCAATGACCAATTGTGTTTTGAAATCAAACAGACTTTGAAAACAAAACAATCACAATCTCAAAATGCTTATTTGCTAACTGTTACCTAATCAAGTTGTCCAAAATAGATATGAAAGTTTTTGCCTCGTGTTACAAACACACACAGCATTATTTATTAGCCATCCTAATGCTTCCACTATCCATCTTCAAGGTAAACTCTTTGGTGACTCTGGTAATGTCAACTCAAGAAGCTGTACTTCCACCTGCTTGATACACGCCACTGCTGTCACATGAAGGCCTCTTTCGATCTATCAGTATGATTCACCGTTCTCTATGTGTCACACATCGAACTAAAGATAATTTTCTGTTTATTTATTTGCATTATTGATCCCGACCAAGGATCGAATGAGTGCTGGCTCAGACAGCTGGTGGCGACAAGGTGAAGCCATCTTCAATAAGCGCATCATGGAAACGCTGTCGAAAAAAACGAAACGTAACACCTTCCCCTCTAGCTTGCCTCACACCAGACAATACCCAACATAGACCTCGACACACCGCCATGTTTATAGTTGTTAGTAATCACCGTCAATGATGACCAGTACGTGTGTATAACAGTTGAATGGAAAAAAATATCTATCTTTATTCATCCCAGGTAAATTAATGACTTGTGTAATTAAAAATAAAATTAACAAAAACATTGCCATGGACAAACAAAACAGAATTATGTTATAATTAATCACCATTACTCAGCAGGGTCCAAAATTCACTTTTAGAATTTAGTTTTTTACCTGCCAGAGGGGAGAAATCTACCGGCCAAGCAATTTGTTTTTTTATCAAATCTATCCGCTGTTGGCTGGTGTCAGGTGATCATTTTCTACCTTGCAAGGAGGTGTGTGTTCAACCATGAACAAAAAAATCTCTCTCTCTATCCATCTCCGTCTTCACCCCATGTGATATCTTAGCTTGTATAATACAAAACAAAATGGAGGCATGGCAGTCCAAAGCTCGTCCCTTACCTCCGAGGCGGAGATGTTGAACACCTCTGCGATCTTGGCGTACAGCTCCTTGACGTTGGTGAAGCCGTGGATGCGGCCCGTGGGGCTCCCGTGGGCCAGCTGGGTGTGGAAGATGAGCCTGGGTCTGGGGTACTCCGCTGGGCCTGGCAGCGGTGGCGACGGAGGGGGCAGCGGTGGTGCCGTGGGTTCCGAGCCCTCCTGGCCGGGGCTGGTCGGCTGGCTGTGGCCCTTCTGCTCGTCATCGGGGGCCCCTGTCACTGCTGCTGTCGCCACAGTCGCTTCACCCATCCGTGGGCTCTTGGCCTCCCCGTTCTCCATGGGCTCCAGTCTTACCTTGGTCGTCCTCGTCCTGGAGCCTTGGTTATGTGCTTCTCTGGCCGGGGCGCAGAGAAACTGTCCCTGCTGCCGTGGAAAACCCCTAGTAGCACACCGAGGGCAGGTCGCTGCTGCCGCTGCTGAATTAATGATGAGGGTAGCTAGGTAACAGCAGCAGGCCGAAAAGAGGCCTGCTTGTCCCCGGCATGGAGGAACCTGATCCACTGTAGGCCGAGGATCATGTGAATGACACCTGAGCCGTCGCTAATTTACGTGAGGAGCTTCTTTATAACACAAGACACCGCTAACGCCGAGGTTAATGCTCCATCGCGTTCTGGCTATTAGACGTGCTGCACATGAATGATGAGTGTCTGAGTGTCTGTCTGCACACATTAAGAGTCCACGACTTCAAGGGCAGTTATTTTACTATATTTGCGAATGAAAGATGAGGGGAAGGATGCCACATGGGACATGGTTAGGGACAATGTGTTAGTGTTGTAGGTAAAGTGATACCTTATAATAGGAGAGAGGTCCCTACCCCCCAACCCCTACCCAGACCTCAAACTTATGGAAAGGAAGTGGCTGTTTGGCCATGTGCTGACCTTTTCTTAGCTCCACACACTGACATGCACGATGGTGGTTAGCCTGATGCACAGGTGTTTCATATACATATCTGACTCTTCTCATATTAAATAGCTTCACAGGGAAACATTTTACGAATTTTAGCACCTTGTATCTAGGGATCTGTGAATGAGTGAGTTTCAAATTATTGTGATTGTTTCAGCCATTGTATCATTATATTGTATATATAGTCTAGCAGGAGAAATAGGTTCCATGTACTCACATGGCATTTTTTTGTAACCTGTTTTTTTAAGACCCTAAAGGTGTCTAGTTAAGAATTTTTCATGATGCCAAGGTCAACTAATGGCCCATGGGGTTCATTTAGCGGCCATCTTTAATTGATGTCCACGGAAGTGGCGAAAAATGCCGATTTTCATAACTCCTGAACCAGACAACATACAATGACAAATGAACCCACTTTTTCATATAATTTTGGAATGAAAAGGTCATTGACATGGTAGAACCACTCTTTATTGCTGAAAAACGGGCAAATAACACATTTTAGGCTCATAACAATATAACTTTTGCCATTTTGTTTCGCAATAGTTTCCTGCAATAGCCAAATGAATCTAGCTTGTTTTCTTATATCAATTGCAAGGTTATTAAATTGATGGCAATCACTCTAACCGACATATATGGCAATCTGATAATACTAGCTAATTGAAAGCAAAAGTCATCAGACCCTGTTTCACTGATTATCATCGTCATCCATCTCATCATCAATCTCCACCTCATCCTCTTCCCCCTCATCATCATCACTGACGACACCAGCAGCTAACAGGTCAATGAGAGATGGGGGCAGAATTGGTCCACAAGATCGGACAGCCTCCCAAATCCCTCTCTCTGTCTTCTCCCACCCCTTTTTGAGCAGTGTCGCCTTGCCCTTGCCCTTGAAGGCGCTGGTACAGTCCTCACCACTGAAAACATAGTAGCCGAGCAGGGTGCTGCAGTACGGCTGCCCAAGAGAGGTGGCCAGCTCTGTGACATTGACCAGCTGGCGGTACCTGCCCACGCCAGTGTCAAGGTAGATGCAGGAGGATGAAGAAGATGTCGGTGTCCGGGGTCCTCACTACTGCCGACTTGAAGCCCAGCTTGACAGCATGATGCAGGTAGAGCACAACCCGGCTGTCTGTCTCCTCCTGGTCTGACTGGAGGGCATGGATCTTGGTGACCTCATCCTGAAATAGCACAAAACACCCCAATGCATTGTAGCTTATATTCTTGGCAAGCAATCTGCTAACACAAGACTTTGTTGAAGTTTCCTAGGTATGGATCAATCAACTTACTTCTCCATCTGATGACATTAGCTGATGAGCTGTTCCCTCCACGATGAGAGCAGCTGTCTCACATTTCGCCAGCCGGGATGCTGCCTCCTTACTCCCCCAGACCTTGAGCATCAACTGGCAGAGCTGCCGCTTGTTCTCCTTGTTTCCCAGAAAGAGCTTAAAGTCCTGGGGTTTTCTGGTGGCCGTACTAATAGTATCATACTATGGCCACTTGCGAATCATTAAAAATATAAGGGTGTTGATTCATATTTTGGGGTTATTTTGTCTCAAAATTACTCACACTACTTTTTGTGTTCCTGGAAACAAACGGCAAATGATCAGAGAAATATATGGGTCTGACTAATGCCTGGGTCTGACTAATGCCTAATGTCATACTACATTTAGAAAGCTTTTCCCGAAAGCTTTTGCCTCCGCAAAATGCCTGCACACCTCGTCGTAAATTATCCCTTACATATCATCTGTGGCACTCTTGGACACTACATTGTCCTTTAGAAACTTGTTCGCTTTGGATAAATCAATAAATAAATGGATAAGTGTCTCCTCAATGTCATTTAATGTAATCTGTATTATATTTGACCAAGATCATGTCTCTTGTATTTCAAGTACTAGGCTATATCTAAAATATCTGAACCAGGATAGAACTGGAAACTACTGATCACATGATGTGGGTTTTTATAAACAATTGACACAGTTTCTCCCCATGAAGTTATGATGTGGCATATTTAAACGATTTTACCCATCTCCCTTTTCATCCCTTGTGATACTGGTCTGATGTTCAGGGAAGGTTGGTAAAGAAAAAACAACACAAATAGCATTCTGTCTGCCCTTGTACGGAGGAATTTCCCATGTGGAAATTCCTGATAATCTCATGTTATTCCATGACAGCCGGAATTTTTTTTTATAATTTATAATAAACTATGGTTTTTCCACTTAGGACTCTCCAGATGCTTTAATAAAATGAAATTCACTTCAAAATGATACAATACAACAATTCATAGTACATCATCATCGTTATCATGATATCATATTAATTATTTCTGTTTTATGTTGGGACATTTGTGTTTGGCTCAGAGTCAAAGGTTATCAAAGGCTTCAAGGACCATGAGTATTAGCCCAAGGTAGTTAAATAGCTTATTAGCTTCAGTTGACTCTAAACAGTTCACTGCAAACATTTAGCTCCAAGCTAACTTTACTAGCGTACCTTGCCTCCATTTTATTTTAGATATATATTTTCTATTTTTGTATACAGTTTGCTTCAAACAATAAGCTTCCAACAGAACCTCTCCTATTGTTGTGAGGCATCGGTGTAAAAACCCATTTTATACAGTCTATGGTAAAAACATGGAACTATGAAAGTACGATGTCCTTGTGGAATCTGCAGCGTCAGCGCTCCTTCACACCTGCGTTCTTGACGAGATGCTGCACTTGCGGCATCATGACAGCTTTATTTTAAGGCCAAGGTGCCACAGTTATCCCAAGGTCTCAAGACTGATAGTGAGGAGGAGGAGGGTTCTGTACAAACATCAGCAGTACTTGCACACCGATAAACAGACACTAACATACAGGTTATCGTACGTTCACCTTAGGTTATGGGACCTTCACATAGTTTTGCCTGATGCTACGTATGAAATGACCCCCAAAAGGAATGATAGATTTTTATGTTTAAGATAATATTGACATAGTGGAGAGAGAAAGAGAGACCTATTTGAGTGTTAGGAGAGGTATAAAACAAAGTAAAGTTTATTTGTTGAGCATTTGATCACATTGACAGTCTCAAATGGCAATGCCACATGCCCGTATTAGACATCACATTTATCTGGTGTGTATTTCATCATTTTACGCAGGTTTTTTTTTGTAAGGTTAACTCTGGCTAAAATCTTCATTGGTCAATATTTACTTATTGACCAATGAGGCGGTGGCAATAGATCAGTACAGGGTGAAAAGTTCACGAGGTGATTCAGAGTGTCAATATTGACCACTGTGCAATGTAGATGAATAGATTAATTTAGAATTTAGAATTATAAATAATTTCCCATTGAACTCAGTCTTCCAACTAAACAAGCATGTTGCAATGTGTGTTATCACCATCTGCTGTGTCATATTGTAACAGAAGGGGTTGCCATCCCAGAATAGACATACAACGATGCATCGAAAATGGATCATTTAGAAATATGCTGAGCTGTCTTGTTGCATCATGTTGATCTCATGATCTCCACTCCACAAATCATTCTATGATCTATTGATCACATGGAAAGAGATGCACGCACGCACACGCACACACACATGCACACACACACACACACACACACACACAAACACAGGCTGGATTCCTTGGTATTTCTCTGCTGATAATGAGGTCTCCCACTCAGCCTGGGTTCAGCATGACTTCCTGCATAATGTCAGCTCTGTTCGCTGAAACGGACGATCGCACTGGGAGGCAGCTGGCCAATCATGTTGTGTATGCGTGTGTGTGTGTGTGTGTGTGTGTGTGTGTGTGTGTGTATGCCTGTATGTGTATGTGTGTCCATGTGCATGTATTTATTTGTCTGTCTTTGTACGCATGTCTGTGTGTGTCTGCATGCGTATGTATGTGTGTTTGTGCATCTGTGTATGTGTGCGCTTGTGTGTGTGTGTGTGTGTGTGTGTGTGCGCGCGCACACATGCTGTGTCATGAGGCTGCACACTGCCACCACTGTTCTGCGGTGAAGCAACACCTGAGATGCAGTCATGCGCCTGCATGGGAGAAAAAACACCAAAATGTGCAGTATTTCTCAAAATGCACACTCTCACACACAAAAGTAAGAAAACATGCTCCATTTGTAGTGTTGTTGTTTCAGAGGGAAATTAGCTATCATTTTGTGAACATGACTATTGTTACCAGCGTAAAGTCACCAACGATCCTGAGCAACAACAACAACAACAAAAATGGTGCCACATTCTTTGCGCTGTGTTGCGTAACACTTTTCAAATGAATACAATGTGATTCGGGTCATTTGGAGCATCAACAGCATGGTGTGTCTGAGACGGCAAGGTGGCCTGATTTGAAGAATTAGCCGAGAATGCATCACAATCAACTGGCTAGCGGTTGCAGTGGTGGTGTCTGTTTTTAATAGGTTGGGATAGGGGGTGTGTATATCAAAATGCCTAATGCTGGCCTTACACCAAACGACTTTTCAAGTGATTTCACGGTCGCAGAGGTTTGGTTTAAGGGGGTCATAAAACTCAGCAAGTACAGCCCAGCACAGCCCAGTTGACTGGATACAAGCTGCTCTGTTCTGCAGTGTTCTCATGAATCTAAAATGTAATGGTGGTTTGAATGTGGTTTCCCTCCAGCCAAATCTCAAAGCAAATATTATACCTACACCCATTTTGTTCATATTTTTACACACTGACTTCAAACAGGCCATAGTTGCTAGCAAATAGAAAATAAACTCCAACAATAGGTGTATATTCAGAACAAAATAACACTATGATGAAGGCGAATAAGAACTTTTTCATACTACTGAAAATGATATATATAAAGCATGCAACCGTACCAGTATTATGTTTAATGGAGAACTTTTAGAACTATGTTTTCTCACTCAGGAGGAGATAAGATCATTGTTTCACTAAGTATGCCGAACTGAATGTCCTGATGAGTCAACCCTTGCCAACCTTCATTTTGATTATTTGTGTACATATCATTCAAAAGACCAGAACATCTTCTCTATTTTATCCTGTTCTCTCAGACTGTCTGGAGAACATCGTACAACACTTTAAGTGTTAAGGATTTCACGATTAATCATTTATTATCACTAATAGGAATTACAAGCTACAAAAAGCATGTGATGTACTGATAGTTCATGACACGTGATCATCAAGTCAAAATCAGTCATCCTAAAAAAAACAGTGTGGCTTGTCCAATCACTTCATTATTATTCATAGAACCATGTTCTCTTTGTCACTCACACAGAGTGACCATTATTTTGCTCATTATTTACCAGTGCTCAGCATTTTATGTATGAAAATAATACATGTTGGACTGTTGTTTGTCATACTGGTATGTATTGGACAATCATAAAAACATAATTTTCTCAATTATTGTTGTACCCCTATACAACTAATAACACACATCATTGTAGGCCATCTTGTTGAGCTTGGATTTGTAATGCACACCACTTACATTATGTCAGCGATTACTAATTTCATGTGTACATCTGTGGTAGCACCACAGGCCCATGTTTGATGCTCACTGTTTTCTCAGTAAAAAATGTCACCTAAAACAACATTCACAGGTTTGGGCTGTACATAAACACTGACCCCGCCCCCTCGCTCACGCAATGAGCAAAGGCAGAGGCACAAGACACGCGACTCTCCTCCCCCCATATAAGGTCATGGGCGACCCCGTGCCTGAATCCGATTGGACGAACAGGCTGACATGACTTTTTTTGCAGGCGATTTGCCCGTTCCCATTGGTCGGCGGCGTTGGGCCGATATAAGCTTATTATCCTAATCAGCCATCGACTAGAGGGGAAAAGAAAGGCCGAAGCAAGACGACCCAATCCTCCGGAGGAGTCGGCGTGTAGCTTGGCGAAGACGACCGCCGGGACGAGGGGAACAATGCTTGAAAACAAGAGGGAGCGTTTGAAAACCTTCCTCCGGAAGATAGACGAGAAGGCCATCGTCAGGATCAAGCACTTCATGAAAGAGAGGTAAGGTTGAACACAACGGTTACTCACTGGCCGTTACGTGGGGGTCGGTCTTCAGCTACAGTTACTAGCTAGCACCCGTAGCATGCTTTGTTTTTACGTGGTTTCTTTGATTGGTGCGTATATATATGTGTATTGTTTGTTTGTTTGTTTCCGGGCACTTTAGTGTGATATGACTACAAAACATTAGGTTTCCGTGACGATACGGACTTCATAGATAGACTCCGAAATGGACTTGAGTTCGCGGTTCTGAATGGATGGACAACGCAAGTTTTGCTGGCACCACCTTCTTCGTGTGATATTTGTCTGATATTTTTTATTGGTGTTAATGGCAGTCCCAGATGGTTAATCGGTTGAGCCTTTGCTATTTACTACAGATAATGGGAACCATGTCAAGTTTCTGTTCCTTTTTTTTAGGCGTGTAAATAACCTTCAGCCATCTTGTGACGTCAGCATAACACTCATTGATGTAGCCTCTATGTAACCCTTCAATCAACAACCTGACCAGAAGTGTCAATGCATAGTATTGGTTTTGTATGTATGTATGTAAAGCCTCTCAATCAATGTGTATTTCTATACGTTTTATACGTTTCAATGGCATGTGCAATCAGAGAAATGTATAGTTATATTGTGATGCTGCTCGTGATGCTGATATCCACATTCAAGTGCTATATGTCATTTATATGAATACATTGAAGATGAAGAGGGAACTGATTGCAGGAACACCAAAATGTCCAATTATATAGTTGCACCTTTAATTACTGTAAGTATGAACAGCCCCATAAGCCCGACTCTTAAACTGTTAAAACACAAGAGGACGGATGTCAGAGCCATCAGGTGATCACAGCCTTGGTTGGGTTGTGCTGGAGCTGTTGACGGCATCCTGTGGTTGTATGTGGGTCATATTGACATCATTGTGGGTAATGGCGTCATGATGGTGGATCAGCTAGAGTGGATCAGCCTGGCAAGTAGACTGTAGATGCACTCCTGGGCCCACACACACAAAAGATGCAAGAGATGCTATTGTGAAATGTTTCTCCATGTCTGTTTTCAACTGATATGCCCTATTAAATATATTTTGGGTGTATGTAGACTACATTAAGCTTCAACGAATCAGCCACAGGTGGTCTGTGCCTTTGTGTTGGGCATTTCCTCCGCTTTCCTTTTCCTAGAAAAGCGGAAGAAAGCTTTTCGCTGTAATTTGAGATGTGTCAATCCAACCTTGCCCGTGAATCTCTATCTAATAAGAAATGGCCGTGGTTATTGATGTGCTTCCCTATTTTTTAAAGCTGACAAAGTATGAAAGCATTTTCATTTCAATATAATATTACAGATGGCAGTATCCATGCCAAAACTAAGCAATCCACACATTGTATGATGCCCTCCTTTCAGCTGTGACTTGGCTGAAGATGTGGATCTGAACCAGTCTTTGAGTCTGTAAATGGCTGGGTGGGGTTGCTGTGTGGCTGGACAGTTGGCGACTGGAAGACACTCCTATTCAGCTGTGGCTTGTTATTCCTGCTTGCAGTCTAAATTGCAAGTTCCATTACACCTCTCTGAGAATGACCCCAATATGGAGGACAAAAACAGAGATCCATGGTGGTATTTTATGAGTGAAGTTTCTCAGTGTGTGTGAAATTAGTTTCTCTACTCCTAAGTGCTAATGACAACTGCCAAGGGGCTCTTTTTTCAGAGCAGCGATTTGACCTTTGACCTCTTGCGCAGGCCCGTTAAATAAATGACCCAACTCATTTCACATGGCTGTAAGCTTCATTCATGGATCCTGTTTCTGGCTCATTTTGGTGTTGTGAGCCCACACTCACAACTCTACGGCTGTGTCTGAAATCACTCATTATAGTGAGTTTGCCTTTTTGTAGTGTAGTAGAATGTTTAGTGAAAATTATTATACCCTATATAGTGGACTCATCATATCCCACAATGCATTGTGAAAAGTAGTGTACAACCGATGGTCACGAATCAAGCACTATATACTGTATATGCATTGCACTGAAAGAAAAATGGCAGACGGACGAGAGGAGAGCAAATCCATGGAGGAGAGGGAGAGGGCAGCCTAACCTGTCGTACAAATGTGAAAATAATAATTATTTATAATATATATTTGATTAATTTGGGAAAATGCGCTGATTTATCACAAAAATGCGTGCCGTTATTAATTATGGTTGGTCCACCAGCCGATGTTGATCTGGCATGTTTCAATTATCAACGGCAATGACGTAATTAACGGCGACCAGAGGAGTGTCCGAAAGTGTTTTTCGTAGAACTTCTAGATGGTGAGTAAGGTTAGTGAATGAGTGAATGATTTCGGACACAGCCTAGGACTATCCTTGTATAGATGTGGCGTTCCCACCTTGCTAGATCGAAGGATCACTGTACAGTCTGCAATTGTGGGTAGTCATGCAACTTCACATGGTCTTTTTTTGTTATGCATTTAGAGCTGCAATTAGGCCACCCAGTCCTGCCACATCATGGGCGCTGGCTCATATCGTGCCAATGTATCGTCCAGGACATTTGCGGTGAACTAGACTATACAAAATGTCTTCTGCCGAAGTATATTTTTATGGTGGCCTCCTTTTACAAAGTGTATGTAAACGATGTTGGATTAATTTAAATATAGCTATACTGACTGCAGTATGTTGACATGTGTACTGAAAGGCTCATTAGATGAGGTTTAATAATGGATGACTAGCGCTCAAAGTCTACATGATTATTCCAGTTAAAGGCCCAATATCCTGCTGTTGTAATTTTCCACTTTTATTGTAGCCTCAGCATGGTTATTTGTATGCAACCCCTTTCTTTACACAGCATTTTCTTATGAGGTTTTCATGATGCCATGTGTACAGTACTTGTTTATAAAGGGGCCTGTTTTTTCTTTTTATGGCATTTCTCCATATTGGTATCAGATGGTTGGTTCCTTCCTGCTTTCAACCTGGCTTCTGCAGGGCTTGCTGGAAACTCTGAAGAAAAGAAAGACCTTCTCTGTGTCTCGCCCGGTCAGCTGGCAGGAGGTGGAGAGGGTTGCTCTGCATGCATGGATCGCATGACTTCTCTCTGTGACACGCACACGTGCACACTGTTCCGACAAGCTAAGCCTGGGCAACTAGCCACAAGTTGCGTGTTGCTGTTGGCTGTGGTCACTGGCCTGCTGCCCCATCCTCTCTGGTGCAGCTGAGTGCACGCATGCACACGGCGCAGGACAATGTGTTTTTTATTTGTCGAATTGGCTTATTTTATTTTTTAGACCTTGTCCTTTAAGTGGCAGCACCGTTCTGCGTGTCTTGATTAATCTAGCATGGATTTGGTTGGATCAGAGGCTGTATTCTACAGTTGACCTCATGACCATGTCATGATTCTTAGTGCTCACATTTTTCCATTGCATGACATCAAAGAGTAGTAATCCTACTCTTTTGGTTGGGTGGTCACGTAACAACTAGATGATGCTCACACAATGTTTCCACCATCATCGCCCAGCTACACTCATCACGGACCCCATGTAGGTGTGAAGGCCTTGCCGTCGTGCACATGTGACTGACTTTGTCGAAGCATAGTGGCACGACTACGTATGGGAGAGTGTCCTCTGATGCTTAAAGAGAGTCCTCTGATTCATGACTGTGAAGGACTGATTCCTGAAGGCAACAAACGCTGGGTAACGCCAGGCCCTAGCGCGTGACATGGGCCTGACGTCTGCAGCGGTGCATGCTGGGGCTAGCTGGTGTCGTCACATGGGGTGGGGGGGGCTAGGAGAAGGACACTGCTGCCAGGACCATAACTCTCTCCCCAGGGCAGCCCTCTCTGAGTCGTGATGTGCTACACTAAACATTTGCTTCCCAGCGGAAGCTGAGTCGAGGGTACTGTAAGCCCAGTTATATCTGTGTACCATCCTATCGGGTGTCACTGAAAACTGCTCTATTTTTACTTTCTCAGCCTCCATATTATTTACGAGTGAAGTGAAGGGATTCAGACTTTGAAACCACTTCCAGCAAGTTCCTCCTCTCACCCTGACGTGTATGTCATATGCTATACATATGATGTCCTATCTGTTTCATGTTTGCCTGATTATTGATCGCTTTGATGGTCTTTTGCCCCCCCCCCCCCCATCACAAGGTCATCAGTTATCAGCTTCTGATGACATCCGGTACTATACAGACAAGGGGATTTTCAGTGTCAATTATTTTCAGGAAAAGGGAAGGGAAAAACACTGCCGGTAAGATAAGGGAGTGTCCAAGTGTTTGGCCATCGCCAACAAGCCTTATCTGTAGATTAACAAGGAAAGTTAACAAACAATGCCGGAGGAGTGTTTGTTCTTGGCTTTTAGGGTCTGTATGGGGTTAATACGTGATGCTGTTCAACAAGCGTCAAGTGGTTCTCAATAGGAGCAACCTTTTTTCCCATTTGGCATTATGTTCTAGCTGTTTGCCATGCACATTTCTAAACAGGCAGGGATACACTGCTCCTTCTCCTTCTTATACCGTCTACCAATTCTTTGGGACATTTTTGGGCCTCCATCTCTCAATGTAATAAAGAATGGGGATTAATATATTTGTATTTATAGGCCTATACTATTGTTCAACAAGTAACTCATGTTCAACAAGTAACTAAGTGCTTCATACATAATACAGGGAAACAAGTTGTCTTATCTCATTGCATTTTCATGGGCTGTGTATTCAGAACTTTCCAACTCGGCAATCAAATGGACCTCTGCACTGTTGGCATTGGGTCCGACTGTTCAGGGTCTAAGGTTGCAGGCGTGTTCCATGTTCGCACGCACAATGTTCACTGCTCCCCTCCAGGGAACAAGGACAGTCGCTGGTGGCTATGAAGCTAGGGGTAAAGACTCTCAATCAGCTCATCGTGAGGCCGTCTCTCTCCCACCCTGGGAGTCTAGCCAGGTAGGGCCATTAAAGTCCTATTGGGGGTATTTTGGATCGTTGTTTGAGTACTGCAAACACAGACTTGATTAGCGTGATATTGTTGCAAGGCTAGGTAGACTGTGTATAAAGTCGAGACTGGTCACTAGTGATGGTATCGATTGAGCCACTTGCATTACAATAACATAGGCCTACAGCTAAACCACACGTTTAGCTTATCTAGGCCTGTAACAATTATTTCATAATTGTCTAACAGCGATTTGTTTTTTGACATGGTCGTGGTTTCTTCGTTGAACTGTGGTTAAAGCATTTAAAAAAAAAAAAAAAAAGTAAGTGTACTTGGGGGGGTAAATGCTGAGGCAACTCCTTGTTAAAGAGTTAAAAAGATCACCCTTTGTTTATTTCAACACAACTCTACTTCCTCATTGTCGCAGAACACAATCTACTAGTTAACATTCTACTAACACTAGCATGAATGTAAACGCATAAGAACATGGGTGAGATCGCCATGCATTATATTGAATAATAGTCCTGCGTGCGAGTGGTCACCACAATACACGTTTTCATTTGGTGTTGGTAAAGAAAATCGCTTGAGACTGTCCCATTGGTTCTGTCAAATGTGGGGACTGAGTTCAGCTAAACTATGATTGGACAATCGGTCATTTGGGGAGGGAACATGCTCGTGTTTCTGGCCTGAAATCTGCCCGACAATCCCACTGAATAAATTACTTCGCCAACCACCCCCTTTTTTTTCAGAGGACTATTTTTTTTGTGGTTATTATTTAAATTCTTAGTAGTTGTTGTCCCCATGCGTTCATAGTAGTGATGGGCCGATAACGGTGTTATCCGGTGTTATACGAATATTATCGTGAACCAAAATCCTCCCCCCCCCCCCCCCCCCCCCCCCCCGCTCAACAATTCGGCAACTGAAGGCTCCGGTAGCACCTCCCGTTCAACAAAAAGCTCCGGTAGCACCCCAATGCCATTACAAAGTTAGCATGGCGAAGTTTACAACTGAAGTGACTGGGTAAAGGTTGACTTGACATCGGCTGTATAAAAAGCACTTAAATTCATTACATAAATTTGACACGTGTAACTGTTGCTCCAAGCTCACTTCTCTAAGTAAAGTGGCCATTATAGTCGCCGTTCCTGAAGTGCGCTGTTTGGCTCTAACATTGCCGTGTCATTAGCTGTCATTGAAAATATGTCAGTGCAACCATTCTCACCAGTCTGTAGGCAAGAATTGTTTTCAATCAATAGATTAAGGTAGGATTATTTCTATTCAAATGCTAAATGCATTACACACAGAGGGAGGGAGGGAGGGAGAGAGAGACTCTCCCTGCAAGTCTGTTTGGGGGAGTGTCTGGGTGACATCAGCTACTACGGAGTGTCACACCACCCTGAACACAAAGCCACTTCCTTCCCAGATCTAGCTCTAACCCGTCCAGCTGCTTATCTCAGCCAGAATTAGGCTTGTTGAAGCCCGGCCCGACACGCTCTCCTAAAGCCTGGACTCAACTTTTTCATCTATTGGATTCTGTTTTATTTCTGCCCGTGATTGGACTATAATGGTGTGAGCCCAGGGATTAAATCCTCGGCGAGCTTCTTTGTTGTGATTCATATATTTGTATTAAGGAAGGGAAATGGGTACATTTAGAAGGTACATGAGTTTTCGCTCCTCTAGGAGATTTCTACATGGGTAAGGAACCAGTGGTTGTTTTTCAAGTTTTTAACCTCCAATAGTTTGGTGTGGGTGAATTCCTGGGGTCCGGCTGCAAATGGCCAAGTATTGGCTATCTTTTGAATAGACTGGTTTTATTTTTTTAAATTTGGACTTTATGCCTTGCAATTGGTTGTTTAATTGTAACACCAAGTTAAAAATCACTGCAAGTAGTTCCTGCATTAATCATGTTGGAAACCAGCATCTTTACAACGGTGACATCGGTATTGCTGCAATATACAAATGGATTATTTCATTTCTGGGAAAAGGTACATTAGGCTAACTCCTTATCTTTTAATAGTCCTTTTTAAGTAAATTTCCTTTTCAAGTCAATCACAGTAGGTTATAGGAAGGTAATGTTTTTCACAAGCCAAAATTCATTAGTACCTTGATATAAGCTTTCAGCCTTTGTGTAAACTGGGAGTCAATACTGTAGATGGTACTAGTCCACTGTGATTCAAAGCTACAGCCAAATATTCAGCACATCTGATTTGAGGCCCATAAAAATCCAGACTGTTCATCTGTGAGCTAGCTTCTTCAAACATTATAGCAAGATTGCTTTGAGCTCCCCAACTGTCTCAACACTAACACATGCAGTGTAAATGCTATAATAAATAATTCTGCAGTTTTTCTTTTAGCTTTGAAGTAGAAACGGAAAGTAAGAACTTTGCTTTAAAGGAGTCCACATCCTGGGCGATGTGGCATTTTGTTGTAGTCTCTGCCTGTCAACCTTGATTGTGCTCATAAAATGATAACAGGCATCTGCACTGGCAGTGTAGCTTTCCTGTACATTTCCACGCCATAATGTACATTTAAGCAATAAGCCACTTGAGGCCGTGGTTTACGGTGATTTTACAACAGCTAGGGGACGTTGGGCATGATGAGAATAAACGGTTACTAAAACAGTTACTATAGACCTAGTAAGATTTAACAAAATAAACACGCATAAGATACGATAACTTTTTGAAAACGAATCATTTCAAATCAAACAATCATTCTTCCGCCAAGCAATATAGTTCCTCAAGACGGCAAAATGGTTGCCAAGCAATACAGGCAAGCATACTGGCTTCAGCATACAGGCACATTCATACTCACTAATTATGTGGTCACAGGCGTGAGTATTTTACAGCGCCTTTGAGCCAATCAAAATCAAGGACCAGAACTTTTATAAGGGACATTTGAGAAGTCCATGTCAGTCATGTTGACCGTGCTCCTCCTCTTGTGTCCAGCAACTACCCAGAATGCGGTGGCGGCGGTGGCGGTGGCGGAGGTGGGCTGCCGACCAAGGTGAAGAGGAGCAAGAGCAGCGTCAGCGATGGCAGCTTCAGGAGGAAGGTGGAGTCCATGAAGGCCCTGAGTCTAGAGGAAGCCCAGCTGGACCTCCACAAGGAGCGCAAGACCCTCACCAGACAGCCCCCCATCAGGTATGCCATACACCCCCATCAGAACTGCCTTCACTGTTTGTTATGCACCAGTGAAGCCCACTGTAGAGGCTTTGAACCTCCGTTTTGTTTGAGTTACAACAACAAATAAAAGTTTGTTTCCAAATATGTGTTCATACAGCGAATTTGATGGGCATGTAAACATTAGCTGTATTTTCCTTATCAATCAATATTGGCTGATGGGTTTCACTGTAAAAAGTTACTCTAACTTGATCTTCTGCTACTGAAGTCCACTAGCTATTTAGGGTAACCTTGTTAATTGTGTTGCAGGTCGCAGACATTTGATCTGGGTAGCAGAAGCGAGAGCACCAACGGCACTGGCTCTCAAAGTGTAAGTCTGTTCCTCATCTGCTGGCCTGTCTTCATATGTCAAGACCTGCCCAACATAATTTCCATGAGACCATTATCATTTAAAAAGGGGAAATAAGCCAAAGTGCATGAAGGCAGTTGTTTGTGTTGACTCATGGTTCCTAAACCCTCAGTTGAACCGCCCCATTGTCGTTACACACGCTATAACACGCACTATCTCTTTTGTGTTCAGAGCTTCATCAAGCATAACAAGACATTCCACAAGCTGTTCCCAGACATTCCCGAGAGCGAAGACTTGGTCCATGGTAAGTACAACGGGGATTTATGGAGAAAAGATTTAATTGTTTTTTAATTATGTTTTACAATTTTCATGTCACAATTAATTATCAATATGTTAATTTGTCAAATGTAACATTTATGTTGCATTTCATTCATATTCGAATCTGGCTTCTTGAAATGTAGCAGTTTAGTACAGTAAACTAAACGCAGCTTTTCTTGTGTCATACATTAAATGAATAATAATCTGTGCCGTCTATCCACCAGCGTACATATGCGCGTGGCAGAAGGAAGTTCCCTACCATGGGCGACTGTACATCACAGACACCCACGCCTGCTTTTACTCCTCTGTCCTGCTGAAAGACACCAAGGTGAGCTGCAGCACAGCCCCCAAATGTTGATTTGTGTTGTTGATTGATGATGTTGGTTCATTTTGCTGAGGTTTTTAGTATTTTAAATTGTTAAATCATACCTGGTGTCATAAATGTTGGACTCTGTGTGCTGTAGGCGGTCATTCCCGTGTCCTGCATCCAAAGGGTGAAGAAGCAAAACATGGCGCTGCTGGTTCCAAACGCCCTCTCCATCCGCACCAGTGAGGGGGACAAGGTCTGTTCCCAACTCGCCTTTAAATGTTGTCTTTTATTTTATTTAACCAGGAAGTCCCTTGAGATTTTTTTTGAGGGAAACCTGGCCAAGATGGCACACCAGTACAAGTACACAGTTATAAAATGTAAAAAGACGATGTACAACAGATGCATACTGCAAAATCTAGTTTAGGAATAGCAATTGTACTCTTCAGGTACAGTTTTGGACTCTCCCAGGGAGACACAATCATTAAGCTGTAGTGTGTTCTGGAGAATATCCAAAACAACAACACACAGATTAGTCTGCATGGAGACCCAGTGCTAACACCTTCCAACTAATCTGATTGTCACTTATTTTTAAACATGCAAAGGTGATTGTACAGCATGGCATGCAGTTGTTAATCTGCTTCTTTGACCTGGTTTAAGTCATGACTTGTTTAGGCTCATGTATCTTCCCTCTCCCTCCCTCGGTCCATGTCTCTTGCTCGTCTCGTAGTTCCTGTTTGTGTCTCTGAGGAACCGCGATGCGTGCTACCAGCTGCTCTGTTCCGTCTCTCCTCAGTTAGAGGTGAGTGATTGTGATTGGTCGTATGTCTTGATCGGTGTGTTGATGTATAAATGATTGTCTCTTGGCTAGATTAGAGGAATTGTGATCAATCTTCAGGTTTCATTATACTTATTATTGACATGTTTTATACTTCTTGTTTCCATGTTGTATACTTCTTATTTCCACAATAATTTGTATCTTGTTTCTGAACAGGCGGGCAGCACCAACAGCAGTCCAATCTTCTCTTCAGCAGATAACAGTGAGAAGAGCAAGCTAGTGGTGAGCATCGTTTTCATCACATCACAATAAATATGATGATGCCTTGTTCAACACTACAAACAAGGTTTTTTTTGCACTGCTTCTTTGACCTTTGACTCAACCAAAAAATCTGGTTGGTCTTCAAACGCCTTTTTAGTTTTGTACTTTGTTTTATACTACTATACTTACTACTTAGTTTTATACTTTGTGCTATCTTGGTGTCCAGTTAATTTCTCCGCTTACGTCATCATGCCAGAGTCGTGTCCAGCCAAAATTCTGTCCAAGCCCGACCCGAGCCTAACATTACAACAGCAGTTTTGGGCCCGGACCCGCCCTGAATTTCCGCTGAATTTTTTTATTTTTATATATAGTTTATTACAAGCTAAAGTAAACTACATTGTGCAAGAATAGTGTAGAATATTGTGCAAATTATTATCAAAACGAAAAATAACAAAATGTAAGATCAAACCAACATGAATAGCCTATAGTTATATTCATTCATTGCAGTTGGGAGTCGCATCACACACAGCCGCACTTGCGATATTTAATGAACCCCACGCATGTTGTCACTGTTGACAACTGAATCAAAGTTGTCCCATACCTCCGAATTTTGTTTTCTTGGACAAATTATATTCCAGTTTCCAACTTCTTCTTCAGATCCGTCATTTTTTGTGTTCACACTCTGTAAAGCGACTTTGAGTATTTAGAAAAACGCTATACAAGTTTAATGTATTATTTTGGTTTAACACCTAGACTATTTGTGTGATGTGCAGTTGTGCACTTTACTAGCGGCTTACGGTGTGTGAGACAGTGAGAGCAAACAGCAAATGACTAATTCTGACCCGAGCCCGACGTTCCGACAGCAGTGTTGGGTTCGAGAGTCAAAGCTCCAGGTGGTATTATAGTAGCTACCACCTGTTGGGTCTTCTCCCAAACGGCAAGTCAGACCGCAAATGACCAACACAAAATGTATGACAAAACATCGGCCACTGACATCGGTGAATGTTATTTCCTCGATAGGCCGATGGCAGTCAACAACATGAATATTCGCCGTTACCGATGTACATCCGATAAATCGGTGCATCCCTAATAGTTACGTTTCCCAACCTCATCAGCCTGCCTACACAGTTACCCTCCCCACAGCCGTACATGCTCCACAGTAACCCTCCCCACAGCCATACATGCTCCACCACAGTAAGCCTCCCCACAGCCATACATGCTCCGCAGTACCATGAGCAGTCAATACCAATTCCCCAACCGTACCACAAATGTTTGCTCCCCTTGTGATTTTTGTACAGCAGCCTTATAAATGATGTACAAAAGTCACCAAACACTAGAATACCCACAGTTGTTCAACACCCTTCACTGACTTGGCACAGTGGGTGGTGACAGCCCCACTGACGCAACCTCACACACACAACGGCCACTCTTCTTGGAGGCCTTAATCCTACCAGGATATTGGTGCTACCTTAATACCAGCATGTTGAACCCTCAATGTCAATGTTTTCCAATGTCCCTTCAATCTATTAAACATCCTTCCCGTGTCATTCAACTTTGCATTTTTAAGATTTTCGTGCTTGGCTAGACCAGCCCTGCCTCTAGGCAATATGCTTTAGCAATGTGGAACAGGTTCGCCAAATTTATTTTGATATGTCCATAGCGCATGATCTTAAAGCACACTCTGCTCATGCAGACAAATGGGCCCAGCAATGAAATAAATGAGAAGTGATACTATGAACATGTAGTCCTCTATGAACAAATCAGGTAATATAGTAATGGGTATATTTATCTGACTGACGTGACTATTGAGATTCATATTGTCTTGCGATATAGTAGAGCTCCTCTTAAGACATCGCTGTATGTCCCCAATGACGCCATCGCATCAGACTAAGACTGAGACTCCTGTACATTTTCTGATGTGGTATTGTTCTTCCGTCTTTCCAACAGAACTCCAGTCAGTCGAGTCTCGACGACAGCTTCGACCAGCACGACGCCGCTGCCCTCCCTCGACCGTTGCTGGAGCCCACTCCAAAAGAACCAGAGAAAGGTGAGCGGTCAACCCAAGCTTCAGCTGAATTGGACTAAAGACTAGAATGTTCTTGTGCAATGATCAAAGCGGGATATTCGTCAGTCACAGCTCAAATCTTGGTCTAAGGGGTTTTTGTTTCATATTTGCTTGGTAGCTTTTCTTTTATTCATCTCCAGTGGCCAAAGTTCAAGCTCGTTTTATGTCAAGTGCACATTAATGGAGCAATGGGTATTAATAGCAACGAAAGGCTTGAGTTTCAGGCTTCGTCTACGGTGCAAATGACTTGGGTAAATGAGTGACTAACTCTTAACAATGGCCCAACTTGTTGTCCTGCAGAACCAGTGCCTAATGGGAGCATTTCCTCCCTGAAGAGCCTGCACACGCCGCACAGTGACACCTCCTCCTACTGCTCCTCCTCCTCCGAGCAGCCCACGGAAGAAGGTAACACTCTCCCTCCCTCGCTCTCCTCGCACGCCACCAAAAAAAGGCACAGTTCTTCTTAACCCTGGGGATCGGCTGAATTATACGGCATCGACATTTGATACGATACATTTTTGATTCCAACAGACTGCCTAATGATTCATAGCCATGAGCACACTGCTGCTAGTCAGTGTGGTGAGTTGTGCATATATCTTCACAGGGACATTGATATTGTGGGCAGATTCTGATTTTTGGGGGGGGGAATTTAAACTGTGTGGAAACAGATGCGCAAAACAAGTTGGAGGTCGGAAAACTTCTCAGACCTAAAAATTGGCGTCACAGGTCAAGAAAGGTTGGACCTCTAAGCTAGCGTAAAAGGAATTTGCCAGCTTGGCCAAGCAGCTCTAGGGCATGTTTACAAGTGTACATGTTTGACAATGGAAACACTCAACCTGTCAACCAGAGTGATTTTATAAGAAGGCTACTGAACAGTGGACACTTTCGGTTTCCTCGCACCATATTTAAGGTTTCTCAAAGTCTGAAACTCTTTGGGTGTTGTGTTTGCTTGATGCTGTATTGGTTTATTTGCCATTTGCCCAACAACGACAAATAAACTGCAATGACAAAGACTAAATATACCACAATGCAGGGAAGTTGTATGCAGCTCTCTGTCAAAGAGCCGCATCATGCCAAAGGATGCCTAGCGGTTAGGCTGCAAACATTTGGGAACCTTTGTCTCAAACGATCTCACATGAGTGTAACCTGTTTCTGTCTTGCATCAGGTGTGTCATGGATGTGCAGTGTGCGGCGGAGAGCCAGGTCCCTGCTCACCCAGAGAGAAGCCAGTACCCTCAACACACTGCTGGTCATCTACCTGATCCTGTAAGTTCATCGCCATGTCCCTTTGGCTCTTTGCCTTTCATGCTATTGTATTCACGTTGATCTGCATAGCCGGGGAGGAGAAAAGGGATTGTTTTAACGAAAGCAATTCACAGAGGGATCTCAAACAATGATGCGTGGAATAGTGATACATGACAGCAGGCCTGCTCTAATACACTCACCCAAGCATCAGTTGATGCTTGGGTGACCTGCAAGCCCCCTCCTTTTGAAGATATCTGGCAGAGATTTTAACATATTTATTAGAGTTGAAATTAGGTGAGATGCCACTTTGTCTGGAATTTTGTTTTGGGCCAACTTTCTGGGAAGTAGTCACTGCTCTTGGCTGTGGATTATAACGTGTGTGTGTGTGTGTGTGTGTGTGTGTGTGTGTGTGTGTGTGTGTGTGTGTGTGTGTGTGTGTGTGTGTGTGTGTGTGTGTGTGTGTGTGTGTGTGTGTGTGTGTGTGTGTGTGTGTGTGTGTGTGTGTGTGTGTGTGTGTGTCACCAGGGTAATGCTGCTGCTGCTGTCGTCGGGCTACATCGGCCTGCGCATCGTAGCATTGGAGGAGCAGCTGACATCACTGGGGGCGCTCCCAGAGTTCTCTCTCCGCAGCGGGTAAGAGGCGCCTCCTCTCTGATGTGTGCTGCTTATGTTATTTTGCTCTGGATAAACCACTGTATGCACCTGTCAACACAAACGTTCGTCCCTTTCTGATGGATGTGTTTGTTTTTTTGGCAAAGCGTTTCATACCATTCCACTTTGCTTTTTTGTAAAATACATTTCTAATCATGGTGATGAATGACTAGTGGTTATTTCCTCTTATTTAGTTGGTTACTAACTTGTTTCCTGTGAGCCTCATGTCTTACTTGCATGAAAAGGGTGCAGTCTTTGTCATGACGTATCAATCTATTGTCAATGTTGTGGTATCCAGTATTTCAAAACTAAACTGGTTCTCTCCCTCGTTCTGTTATTCTTTAGGTATCAAGACACATAGCCCTCATTGGCTGATCTGGAAAATTACTTGAGCTGTGATTGGAGGACCAGTACCTTGCAGAACCCAATGAGAGGGAAGGTCTCCAATGCATTCAGACTGTCCTGCCCCCTCGACATTTCCCCTCCGGTCGCTGGTACGGCCTGAAGGAACAGTGGGCTAACCTGTGCAATCTCACAATGACACCCTGCTGTGGAAACACTGGGGTGACTTTCGAAGGGCTAAACCTTGTCACCTTGTCCGCCCCAGCTAGAGCACACGGGTGGGGGACACAGACCACAACCCCACCCACCCACACTAGTGCAGAGCCAAGCTGACATGCATCGAATATACACACCAACACAGAAACACTGCCTGGTTGCAGTCCGTCTGTGTCATTTCAAACCAAAGCCAAATGACTCCTGGGAACACGTGCCACAATGTTGATCAGACTGATCACAAATGTTTTCTAATCTTCTTCCTTTGTTTTGCATCTGTTATTCCTTCTCTTCTACCCTTATGTTCCATCCAACATCTCGGCGCTACACGCAACCAAAGATGCACCAGGTGTGCATATTTTGCATGGAGTGCACGGCAATTACTTTTCAATGGCTTTTCCCTGTGTCCTCTTTGCATTTCCCGACCACATGTTCTCATGGGGTGTATATATACAAATTTGCCGTGTGTGCACTTAGTGGCCAATCGTCAGGTACTCTGGTTGAAATGATGATTTGCTTAAACTACTGGGGTCAGATCAGCCAGAGGTGGGCACGGCCAACCTCAATTCTCTCATGAAGGTCGTGTCCTCGGCTCCTGTCTTTTTTCTCGTCTTTAATCGTCACTGATTACAGTGTTAATTCCCCCAGCATTTGGAATGATTTAAATCTCTTTAATGATCAATGCGTGGTGGTTAATTCCCAACCATTTTGACATGGGCTATCTAATGCACAAGCTCACTAAGATGGATCCACGCTAGCTGGACATATCTTGGCCGATCTGTTCTACGTATACAACCTGTCTGTCTGGGAACGTCGTTGTGGTTGTAAGACTATCCCGTCTGGTTCCGATACCAATGGTGTTGTTTTATAGCAAATGGGGGAGTACAAGCCTACATAGTTCTGGTCAAGGCTGACGATGACCAAGCAGCATTTTAAATCGGATATTTATAAAATGACACCAATACTGTATGTTTGCCACCGCACGTGTCTAGCCGTGCGCCTGTGTGCGTTTGGATCGACGTGATCTCATTTGAGCCACCAGAATGGGAGGTCCTTTTATAAGTTCTAAACTATGAAAACCACACTGTTGGTGTGAGGTCGGAGGTTTCAACAGAAGAAAAATATGGTATATAAATATTTCAATATGCAACAAGTGATTATGCATGTATTAACAAAAAAGTATTTTCTATTATGTTATGCTTTTAAATTGAAGTTTGGTGTGTCTCGACAAAGAATGGTGTAATTTAAAAAAACAAAAAAAACAAAAAAGGGGGTGGGTGAAGAAGCTGTGCACTTTACTGAGATTTGTGATTTGCCCGTCATGATCCCAAAGACGTCACATCTGGGCAGAGGAGGGCAGCGGTGTGTCCTGTTTTTTTTTGTTTCCTCGACGGTGCTAAGACCCTGTTTTTCCTGTTAAATTATTTGTCACTCAGGGGTGGTGATTGCTCCCGTCGAGGAGGGATTTGGGGGTTAAACCTAGCGCACTCACCTCGTCACTGACTTGACGGTCTTTTACTCTCCGGGCTAAACGCACACTACGTTAGACCCTTGCCCGGGTACAGAGCGTTAAATGACAGCCTCCACTTGTCTTTGACGATCACCGTGGGGACTTAAGCACTTTGTCTGTTTTTTTTTTGTTTTTTTATGTAACTGTACATTTTTACATTTCTCAACCTGTACCATCACATGACTTTTGAATCAGTTGGCCCCGATGCTAAAAATAATAATGGTAATTATCCAAACAAAAGAAAAAAAACTGCCATATATTTACCCCTTGATCGATGGCGCTCTGTGATGCCGGCTTGTTGGCCACATCATACTTTGTGTAATGGAAGTTAAATTGACCTTGGCCTGCGATGTCATATGGTGCAGTACTGTCAGTTCTTATAACATCAACCCCCCCCCACTAGGGGGCAGCACACACAAATCACTGCCCTCAAAGAATTCAATGCAAGAAACTCAATGACGAGGGCAGGATGTGATTTTTGCACTATTCAAAGTGTTGTAAAAAAAATATTTGTACCGATTGTTGATGTCTTTAATTCTACAGTCATATATATATTTATTTGCATTATGTAATTCAAAGTGGTCTCTGTGAGATTGCTCTGTTATTGTTTAAAATAAATCAAGTGTTGCAAGAATTACACCATGCGTTCTGTGTTTGTGTCATGTAACAGTGGATCTTACTCTTTATCTTTTAATATTTACAAAACAATGCAGTACAAATAGGCCAGTTGGTTTATGTTGCACTGGAAACTATTCACCAATCTTGAAACAAACTCCAGTGGATGTCTCATTGCTTGATGTAAGTGAGAATTTGAATGATAAACTCAAAATGCAAATATCAATTGGAAAATGTGTACACTACTACAACCACAAGGCAATTCAAATGGTTTTTTAAAAATAAAGGAACGAAAAGTTTCTTATTTTGATAGTCATTCAAACTGCTGCGTGTATTGTTTCTGAAAATGAATCTACTGAGAAATTATGGAGTGCAATTTTAGTCAATATTAAATACATAAATAAATATATACGCCTATGAAATAAATCCTATATATATATATATATATATAACATGGCCACCTCTGGATATTCCAGGTGATATGTCCACTAACCGGTCTATCAACCTGAGAAATTGTCATTTCTTTATACATTTATTGTCTCATTTATTTCATAAGCATATTTATTTATTTATTTAATATTGACAAAACGGCATTCCATAAGATATTACTGACCACTTTTATTGGTGACAGTTTAAATGTATTTCCAAAGAAAAGGGTGGTAAATGCTGGCTCTAATTGGAGTGTTTATTGCCTATGACTAAACACTAATGGACTTCCTGATGGGAATAAGTGTTGCACCGTATAATGACTAGGGATTAGCGGTTGGCTGGTGACCTACTGAAGGTTCGCAGGTTCTTTCAGCACCCATAATGGCAGGATTACAATGTTTTTGTGCTGCATACGTGGTTCTGAAGGTTTACTGATGACCGGCCAACCTTTCACTTTGGATATGGTTGATTATATTACTCTAATTTAGAAAATGTAATCTTAAATATCTTGTATTAACATGTTGGTGTGTATTCTATTGATTTATTTTTCAGACTTTTCTGTTCAAAAAATGTTTTCTGTCAAATCTGAAAGCACACCATTTCTGTGATGTCAGAATAGCTGTTCTGGCATGTATTTGAATGGGAAAGTGCTTCCTGGTTGTAGGCCTACATATGGTGAGACATGGTTTCTGTCACTCTCTGGTGTGCTTTGGCCTTCAAGTGGTTGTGTTATAAGATTTTGGTTACTTTTGGTTAAATTAGTTCAAAAATATATTATGTCATATTTTATCTTGGTTAATTGCTTATTGCTCTGATTGTCAGACACAAGTTTGATTCAAAACCACCCGTAGTTAAGAACAGAATAGATTTCTTAGAGGAAGTAAGGAAATCACTCAACATGAATGTTCTTTCATCTTTATTCTACTCTAGACAGCCCTCAAAGCTGTGACTTTTGACCTTTATTTTCAACGCAGCGCGCTAGTTCCTTAAACAGTTTTGCTGCTCAAAGTGGGATTCTGTTTTTTCAGGTGTCCTGGATGTTCGGGGGAGCGGGTTCTCCGACTGTCTTCTGGTACGCACAGAGCTGGAACGCGCCTGTCCACACAGAGTAAGAAAAACGGTCAGTTATAAACATGCACATCCACAAAATGCTTTAGTCTGGACAGGGAAGCCTTCTATACACAATAGATGTGTGTCTGGACCAGTCTGAGGTTGCATTTCTTGTGTCAACAGAATAATTCATTTGGAGAAGTCTTCACGATAAACAAAAGAAAAGGTTAACACACACACACACACACACACACTTAATTAACAGACTGTAACTCACAAAGAATACATACACAACTATCATAACAAGTCTCATTTGTTTCACCTGCAGCGAATGCCAGAATGATGGCCACCCAGCCTGTGATGTAGGACCAGGAGAACCGCCAGTCCAGGAACCTCTTGCCAAAGAAAGTGACGGTCACACCAGTGTAAATAGCCAGGGCCAGCAGAGCCAGGAACCCTGTGGTCGGAAAACAAACAGTCCAACAGTTCAACAAATAGTCCATGCGATGAATGAAACTGTGCCATAGGTTAACTATACAGCAGCGTTATAGCTTTCCTTTGTTTCATGTTTAATGTTGCCATGGGACAATGTTAAACACAATACGGATTAAATATTAAATTAATATCTGTTAAGATAATGTATTGTAATGCGTAACACCTGACAATGTTTGGATGTGAACTTGATACCATGTTCTTCTAATTCTACTAATTATATATTGTTTATCTGTACAATGTAGAGATAAGCAGAACGCATTACGCATGTTTGGCCAAACGTGAGTAATGCGTAAACTCTCTTTTGTTCCCCTATTCTATGTAAGAAAGGGAGAGAAACCCTTATTATTATTATTATTATTATTATTATTATTATTATTATTATTATTATTATTATTATTATTATGTGCTTCCAATGAAATTAGAACCTGGCTTGACTGGACCTGGTTTACAAGAACCTGCACTCCCAACCTGGTGTTTGTCCACACTGATTTTTGTACTAACAATCCTCTAAATTCTAGGTAAGCTGATCTAAAAATGTCTGGGGACCTCTGAGATCACAAGGGTGCTTGAATGGCTCCTCAGCATCTTGTGTGCATGCATGTGTGTACATGTGCGTGTGCGTATACTGTATGTGTGTGTTTGTGTTACCTGAGAGGACCAGGGCGATGCCTCCTGTGCGGACCCTCCGGCTCTTGGTGCCGTTAGCGAAGGCGCTGAGGCCCAGAATCACGCCGGCGAAGCAGCTCAGCACCGCCAGCAGCATGAAGGCCCGGGTGGCGTCCCAGAAAGCTGAGGAGACACATAGGGTGGCTTTGGTCTTGGTGGTGGACTTACTGGTGGCTCCAATGCAGGTAAAGTACAAATGAAGTCACGTAGCTGTTTTAACACATGAGGAGGAGTAACATCTCAATAAGTAAAGTAATGACGCAGTGTAGACCAAACGCTAAAGTTTTCATAAAGGGGGGATTGTGTTTGAATCTCTACAAAATACAATGCATTGCATCAATACCAAAAGTTGTACCTTAACCATTTGTAAACACATGTAGACCTACGAATAATACTCTTCACTGCTCTTCACCTTTGTGTGTGCATTGGATGTGGCCTTCTCTAAAACACACAATCTGACCAACGCAACATCACAGCTGGTAAAGACGACAGTCGATAGAGATCGCCGCCGCTGCCGACTCTGTGGACTCACCAACGGTCATGGTGTGGGCGTGGCATTTGTGATTGATGCAAAATCTCCAGAGCCCCTGATTGGCTGAGCTGCCCGAGTAGCGGTACTGCATCCAGAAGTCGGTCACCGTGGAGACGATGAGGAGCACGAGGGACGCCACCCCGCAGAGTGTGCCCCCGCCGGCTAACGTGTAGAGCATCGAGGAGAAGCTTCGGCAAGCGCTGGTCCCCTGAAATCCACAACAACTGAGAAGAGGAGGAGGAGTGTGGTGTTCAGAGATGATTTCTACATATGCAATAGACATACATATCCACAGACCCCTTTTGCATCATCCTATAGTTGAAAATGCCCCCCTCCCCCCCAATTCACATATTTAAATGATAGATGTTGGGTTTTTTTTAGAATTATGACCTAATCCAATGGTTTTGCCAGAAATTCTGTTAAAACCATAAATCATAATTTTTTGTGTGTTACTTTAGATTTTTATTATTGAACCCACTCTACTATCCGTGTATGGTTTCTGTGTAAGGGTATGGGCCTTATTCACCTAGCAGCCATCTTGGTTCTAAACGCTAGCTGTGAGCTGCAGCTCACGTTGAGAACCAAGATGGCCGCTAGGTGAATAAGGCCCATCTAACGGAAGGAGTCTCTGTATGTATGTATGTATGTATGTATGTATGTATGTATGTATGTATGTCCTTCGATTTTCTCCACGTTCATCCAATCGACTTCACACCCAAGTAAACGCAGTTGATCGTGAAGTGGTTTAAATGGATCTCGAAAAAGCTGCAAACACCAATACTGGAGGACCATGCGCTAGATAGGTGGACTTTCACCCACTCATCCACAGGGCTGTTATTAACGATGGAGTCGATGATTCAGTATATTATGTTGATGTCGAAGACGTGTCAATATCAAAAGGGCAAAGCCTTCATGTTTCGTCATAGTAGAATGTTGGCACATTTCTAATATATATATATATATATATATATATATATATATATATATATATATATATGTAAAAATATATATATACAAAATAAAGTAGCAATACAAAGGCAACAAAACAGTTTGAGCCAACACAGGTTTCTGTCAAAGAGAGTGCTGATGGGACAGTTCAGAGATCCATTGTTACCGACTAAGTCCCTTCAACACCCCACACACTCCTGTTCCCATGCTGAGCAACAGAAAAAACTGTCAGCATTGTTGCTCTGTCACACACACACATGCACATGCATGCACATGGGCCGTGCACTTTTCATAAAATCAGCAGTTATTTAAAACAACCACTGTTGCAGTGTTGTCTTAGAATTAACTAAATAACAACTCAAAAGTGAATTCCCATACAGCAGTCACATACCTGAATCTACATTTCAAATCAAACATTTTCAAATGTACATTTCTCCTGAAGATATTTTGGTACATATACTTTTTGATGACTGAAGAAAATTAAACTTCCCAGACCAAGTCTCTAAGTTGAAAAAGACGATTTCTCAGATAGACATACATACATGTCTACAGACCCCTTCCCATCATCCTATAGTTGTAATCCCCCCAATTCACAATTTTAGATGATGTTTTTTTTTTTCAGAATCTCAACCCTTGAGAATTATGGCCTACTTCAAGGAAAATAACGCATTATAAGAGTTTTGCCTGTTAAAACAAGAAGCTTTTTGGGGTACCTTAGTGTTGCTAGGTGAGTTGCTCGCTCTCCTGTCTCTCCGGGGTCAGTGGCTGGAGGTGGGGGGCCTATCCGTTTTAAGCCCTGTGCCTCCTGGTTCTCATTGTCCAGCCAACAAAAGCGGGAATGATCGAGGGCAGCGTAAAAATAATGGTAAATCCCTGCGCCCCCTCTCTCTCTCTTTCTCTATCGCTCTGTTTTTTTCTTTTCTCACTGTGGTGCTGACCATCTCTCCATCTCCCTCCATTCTCCTTTCCATCCCTTTTAATCATCATCGTCATCGTCATCATCGTCATACCTTCTCACAGATCCTCATCTTCCTGCTTGTGTTCCCTCACCCAACAGTCACCACATCTCTCGGCAGTGGCTCAGGAGGTAGAGCAGGTTGTCTAGCAACCAGAAGGTTGCTGGTTTGATCCCCGGCACCGCCTAGCCAAATGTTGCAGTGTCCTTGAGCAAGACTGTTGCATTGCTTGGTTGACGTTGGTGTATAATACTAAACTGACTTGATAATCTAGTGAGAAGTGTGTGATACAAAAGTATCAAGTTCGGCCCCCAATGTATTCACTAGTCTAATTGGATTTTACTTAAAGTAACAGATTATCATGCAGGGTAGTTAAGAAGTAAGTCCACTTAAAATGTAAATGTGTAAAATATAAGTGTTCTATTACCTCCGCCAAGGAAGTTATGTTTTCGCCCTGTTTGTGTGTCTGTGTGCTGGCTGAAAAAGTTGAGTATGGATTTGCACCAAATTCGGTGGGTAGATTGGTTATGGGCCAAGTAATAGCCTAAGTGATTCACTTTTCGTGCCAATCAGCAAAAAAGGGCATGGCATACCACAAAAAAGGTGCATAACATCTCATAGAGTCGGGTAACACCACCAAAAAATTATCCTGAAAGGTCTGTCAAGGTTTCATGATGATTGTTGGGTGACCTCCCCCGGCCGCCCAATTCCTGTTTTCTTGAAAGCCTAAAGGGGGCCTTGATGTCATCAGACTCGGCTCTAAGCAGCCAATTCTATGAAGCTGATTCCTTGGCGGAGGTCTGTGCACTACTGAGCACATTTTCTACTTTCTTTTTCTAGTTCATTTAAAAAAGCTCCTACCAAATGTAGAAACAGGTGCTCTCATGAGGTGAGACAAGCGGAAATGGCTCATTGGTAATCTCTCATACACATAAGATTCTGGGTTTAAGCCTGACGGCTGCAGTATTAGTAGAACAATTAAATTTTAAATGTAGTTATTTCATTAATATAGGTATAATTATGCAACCCTGTCTCATCAAAATTACGTTCCCAGGGAACTATTCGGCATTCTCAATTACGTTTGTCTGAAAACGTATTTTGTCCGTGATTACGTTTCATTGAACGTATCACAAATACGTTCGTTCTCAGCCTATTTTTTTGCCATTTATTTACCTATAGGATTATGTTTGGTTGAAACGTATCCCAGATATGTTAAATGTCAACATATAACACATTAAGGCATATTTCCCTTTCGGGGAACGTTTCATTTAACGTGTTTTGTCCCTGATTACGTCTTGAATCTGAATTGAGCATATGTTTTGTTATTTATTTACCTCTTGGATAATTTACATTGAATTGAAACGTATCCTCATAGGCTACGTTAAATATCGATAACACATTTGTCGGGGCCGGGGGGGGGGGGGGGGGGGCGGTCCAGGTCCGACCCTGGACTGGGAGCATTCCCAGTCCAGCACAGTTAGAAATGTAAGCTTTTATATTTAGGATAAGATATATTTTACTGTAAGATGGACATTATTATACGTCACGCGCAACACGTATCCTGACGTTGATCCAAAGTGCCAAACGTAGAGGGGTTACAATAATGGCCCTTAAATGGTATGACTGTTACATTTTTCTGCCTATTCTTTTCCCATGGTTTTGCGTCCAAGTCACGTGACTTTCAAGATTCACGTGACTTTTTCAGATTCCACAGGACTCCCTTGTGACGTCACTCCGTCTGACGGATCAAACCCTCGCCCACTACACGTCTGAGGTTGATTTGCTGATCAACACATTATTCCGTGGCAGCGGGAGAAACTAATGTTGACAAAGTGACGAGTTACGATCGGATGTTTGTCCTATTGGTTAGTTACTCTATGTTTTCTCTCTCTGATTCCTGCACCATGTTTCAATGACGTCAGGTTGCTAGGGGCTACAGCTGACAGACGCCGTGACCACCTGGGAGGACCTATCAGCCGGAAGTACTGTCCTTACTGTACTACTGTTTATGTTATAATGTCATAATATTGTTGACAATAAAAAAAATAAAAATAAAACTATTATTGTCCCACACCACAATGTATGTCCCACAAGGTGAACTCCAAACAATTCATGTTTATCCAATTCATGGACAAACAAAGCAGCTGGAAACACGTCTAAAACACTTGAAATAGAATGTAGCCTATATTTATATTTTTACAACATCAATCTCCCTATTATATGAACAAAATATGATCAGGTTATACTTTCTCTCTTGAAAACGGGCAAAACGCTAACCCTAACCCTAACCAGGAAAATGAATTTAAAAAACTACAAACGTTCGGAAAATGCAATACACTCAAGTGTGCGGCGCCATGTTTTTTCCGCCATTTTTTTGTAGGCTAGTTCTAAAATGTTTAGTTTACGTTTTCCCTATTATGTGAAAATGTGTCAAGGAACTTCGCAAGTGTATTATATGTTTTAGGGACCGGGGAGCACATTTATTTAGTCAGATTTCATTTTTACTATTGTTAATTGGGTGAAATCTGGTTTTGACCTTACCCAGTAGCGCCCCCTAATGGTTTGGCAAAGGCCACAAAGGACATGATAGAAGAACGTCAAGAGCTTTCCAAAAATGTTTTCCCCATGTTTGTATCACATTGTGTTGCTTTTCTGTAAGCCTTTAAAAGAGCCTTAGGTTCAAGGTTCAAAGGGCATTCCTGAGGAGCAGGAACCATCCAGAATGTCCACAGTGGCAGATCTGTATTCTGTAGATCAAGACCTTTCCAATGGTGTCTTCATTGTCATCCTACGACAAAGTTTCATTTTTATCTGCTCACTGAGAAGGCACTTACTGATGTGTACTTTCTCAGAGCCTATATAGAGCCAAGATGGATAAAATCACTAAAACATATTTTAAGGGATATTTAGTGGCAAAATGTGTTCAACATATTGATGGTGACCTTATCCTTAGTCATGCTTTTCAATTTGGAGCAGTTTAGACCCCATTTACCCCTTAAATGATTCATATACATATTTCCATATTACTTAATATGACCATTTAGCCATTGTGTTCCCTTCCCCAGGGCTGACAGGATTGCCCTGGATGAACAATATGGTAATGCGAATGTATGTCTGTGTGTAGTTACATTTTTACCCACAGTTGTTTTTAATTGACCAAGATATGAGCTTTTGAAAGAAAGTAGGCCTCTGCCATAGTAACATAAGGGGCTTTAGGACTACAAAAAACATGGCGCCGCACACTTCAGTGTATTGCATTTTCCGAACGTTTGTAGTTCTTTAAATTCATTTTCCGGGTTAGGGTTAGCGTTTTGCCCGTTTTCAAGAGAGAAAGTATAACCTGATCATATTTTGTTCATATTATAGGGAGATTGATGTTGTAAAAATATAAATATATGCTATATTCTATTTCAAGTGTTTTTAGACGTGTTTCCAGCTTGTCCATGAATTGGATGAACATGAATTGTTTGGAGTTCACATTGTGGGACATACATTGTGGTGTGGGACAATAATAGTAAAAGAATAGGCAGAAAAATGTAACAGTCATACAATTTAAGGGTCTTTATTGTAACCCCTCTACGTTTGGCACTTTGGACCAACGTAGTCAGGATACGTGTTGCGCGTGACGTATAATAATGTCCATCTTACAGTAAAATATATCGTATCCTAAATATAAAAGCTTGCATTTCTAACTGTGCTGGCTTTAAAAGGTACACATAAAAAGTACAAATTATGTTCACAGTGTGTTGGCTTACATATCTGGGCCAGTTCAGCCAATCAGAAAGCTTCAAATTATGTTTCCTGTACCGTTTGTGGCTGGTCGATTTTCATTATACACACATTATTTTCTTTACATTTCAATATAACTGCTACAGGGCAGTATTTCGCCAGCCACTGACGATAACCACCCATCGGCAATATAAAACATTTTAATAAAAGCTGGCGTCGTCACCATAGCAACGGTCGCTGACACTCATGGGAACTGTAGTGTAAATTGACGCAACAAACCAATGAAATTACGATATTTCTCGGAAAAGAAGCATACATATTTCTTAGCGATGGCCACTACACAACACTGCTGTATCGTTAATGATCATTCATGAGTATACATTTATACTGTAGTATACAGCGGCCCATGCTGCGGCCCGTCATGTATAAATGCAGGTGCATCTATTTGGGTCGGACTGGGAGCATTCAGGGTCCTGGACCGGCCCACCACTGGACCGGCCATCCTCCCCCCGCCGGTCCGGTCCGGGGAGGGTCGGACCTGGACCGGACCCCCCCTCCCCGGACAAATGTTATCGATATTTAACGTAGCCTATTGAGGATACGTTTCAATTCAATGTAATTTATCCAAGAGATAAATAAATAACAAAACATATGCTCAATTCAGATTCAAGACGTAATCAGGGACAAAATACGTTAAATGAAACGTTCCCCGAAAGGGAAATATGCCTTAATGACAATAATATGATATATGTTGACATTTAACATACCTGGGATACGTTTCAACCAAACATAATTCTATAGGTAAATAAATGGCAAAAAAATAGGCTGAGAACGAACGTATTTGCGATACGTTCAATGAAACGTAATCACGGACAAAATACGTTTTCAGACAAACGTAATTGAGAATGCCGAATAGTTCCCTGGGAACGTAATTTTGATGAGACAGGGTTGAATTATGAGTTGCATGGCAACAGTTGCTTGGCTCTGTAGTGTAGTGGCTAGTGTATTGGACTCCCAGCACAAAAGTTAATAAACTAATTCATCATGCAGGGTAGTCAAAAAGTAAGAAACAAAGCATTTTTATTAATAGTATTATTGCCTAGAAAAGTAATGTTATTCTTTTTGCATAAAAGTTAAATTAAATTTGAAGCAGCTTAAAATTAAGCAGCTTAAACATTAAGATGTTTAAAAACAGAAAATCTACAAAAAACAAACAATAAAAAAAACAAAAAAAAGCATTAGATTTTTTATAACAGCTTAGATTCAAGCAGATTAGATTTAAGCAGCTTGAATTTAAGATCCTTAGCTTAAATGTTTAAGCTAAAAAAAAATCAATTTGATGCAGCATATTTTAGTGTTTTTTTTAGTGATGTGTAATTTGTAAAAAATAAAATAACATTTAAGCAGCTTAATATTTAAGTAGATATAACTTGCTTAATTTAAAGCCTCTGTCAGGCTTGAACCAAGAACGTTATGCCTATGAGGGATGAGAGCTTACCAATGCCAATCTCAGCTTCTCTGTTGAAAACATCACTCTCTCCTGTTCAAATTAACAAACATGTTCATTTGTAGGGGCTTTACAGTCTCTTCAACTAGTAGAAGAATAAGAAAAACATAAGTAAAACAAACATTTTGCATAAAACTGCAAAAAGAACAGTACAAAATATTTGAAGTACAATACTACACCAAGCTTTTTATCCTAGTGGCTAGTGTGTTTGTCTCACAGCAGGAAGGTACTAAGTTGAACTCCCAATGTCTGCACTAGTTTGTCTTACTGTTCCCGATCGAACCAAGTATGCTTTTTTGCACCGCATATTTGGAACCAACTTCCAGAGCATCTGAGCTCTATATTAACTCAGGCCTCAATGCGTTTCAGTTAGTTGCAGCTTTTTATTTAAAATGGATGTCTGTACTGGTATATTAGTTATTTTACCATATAACATTTTTATTTAAAATTGAAAAATCTAAATGGTTGTTTTTTAAATGTGATTCCTGCCTATGTAAAGCACTATGAATGGCATGTGGGCAATACTTTTGCAATCATTTCACAACTATTCATTTAAATAGTTTGAATAAAATGAATGGCTTTGCCATATTTAATTTGAAGTTATATTAAATTTACATTCTCACAGTCTTTTCATCAATTCAGACTTTACAACGGTTTTGAGATATTTCTAAAACAATGGTAAATAACTATACTGAATACAAACTACAATCAAGTTATCAATATTCCCTGCTAGATTTTATTTTGTAACCCGTTAGTCCCCTTTGATTCAGGCCACATGAAGCAACCCAACACATTTCCTCCACAAGAACAGCTATCATAGTGACTCAATGTTTATTAGGTTTTATACATCTGAATGATAATCTATGGTCTGTATTTGCATTCATTTATTACATTGTAAGGCAAATGAGAAATGTGACTAAAGCTTTTCAAATAACACATCTACTCTCCACCTTGTACATAAAACACTAAGGGTACTTATGATACAAGTACCTCAGTATTTATTACATTAATAGACATTCTACAAAGTTTTTCAAAAAACACGCAATCCATCGGTTTGAAGACAAATATCAAATATTCCAATTAGAAAGCTATGTGTGTCTGATTATAACTGTGACTTGGCAATATACAATAAGTTATTACAAATAGGGCATAAATACAACCCTGTGATGGGGGGATTCTACATGCAAATATTATTTTGTCCGCATCAAACCTTTCCTTATAGTTTGACTTGAGACTGTGTTGTGTTAACCGTTTTCTTCACATCTAACAAGTCTTTTACACTACTTTTAGACTAGTTATTTTCATACAGGCAAAGGAGATGCAGTTAAATGGCACAAAAATTGAGCAAAGGCTAAAATTAGGCAGCAGCAGGAACGTCAAGTGCATATGTGTTGACAAGAAGAAAATGTGCACACACACACACACACACCTAACCTTATGGGGACATTCTCTCTAACACAAAGCCCAACAGCCACATTGACTGCAGTTCATAAACCCCTTTGTGTTGGCTCTGGCTTCTATTTTTAAAACCCAGTAAAAAAAACCAACAGCACACAAACCCATGCTTGAAGACGCACACAGAGCACATCACAAACAAAGTGACGTGTACACTGGGTGTGAAAAATGTTCTTGCAGAGATTAGAAGCAACTGCAGTCCAGTGTAACATAAGGGGGGAATCACAATGCTTCCAATACTGCCAAGTTTCAACATGGCAAGCTTAGCTCTCTTTCTACATAGAAACAATAAGGTTTAGTTTGCATAATGGAACAGCAGTGAAGCCAGAGGCGCACACACACACACACACACACACACACACACACACACACACACACACACACACACACACACACACACACACACACGTATATATGTATGTGTGTTTGTATATATGTATATACACATACAGTATATATACACATACAGTATATACACACATATAGCCTACATATATACATACATACATACATACATACATACATACATACATACATACACATAGATTGAATACACCAAGACAAGCAGCGACATTCAGTGCATATCTACAACAGTACACGTTGAAGAGAAAGCTATTAGGCACATGAAACATGTAAACTCACACACAAGTAGATGAACACGCACACACACACACACACACTTTTTCTTTAGTACCATGTTCAATAATTATTTTTATTAAATAAAAATGTCCAATGATGAGGTTGTCGTTAAATAATACAACAAATTCACACACTACGACAAATACAGCTCCTATTTACACAACTCACAGCACACAACCACACAGCAAATGTAGAACTTAAAACAGCAACGGCAATGTACTCACACACACACACACACACACACGGCAGTTGGGCCATCCTATCAGCAGGGGCGAGAGACATGAGGAGTCTGTGTTGTTGTGCTCGTAAAAGCCTTAACTAACTCTAGTGACTAGGTGCTAGCGGTTAGTGGCTAGCGGCCGGTGGCTGGGTGCTGACGGCGCGGGCCCAGAGGGTGACCGTGCGGTCTGCGGAGGAGGAGAGGAAGGCCAGGTCGCGAGTGTGCCACCGGGACTGGATGACCTTGTCCTCATGCACACCGGCCACCGTCTGGGGCAGCGGCTTGGTCAGGTCCCCTGGAGGGCAGCGGTGAGAGGGAAGAGCAGAACAACATCGTGATGTTAAGAACCGTCCTGGAGGCCTCCATGCACAATTGTTCACAACTGTTTACACTTTTTGTCAAACTTTCGTTTCATTGATTCATGTATTTTTAATTTGGATGGATGTCAACTAATTAGGGGTTATGATCTTTTATCCCCAAACAAGATCTATAATGCATTACCCATTTCACAGACTTTCATTGGTTTCTGATTACAATGCCTCCTTGCTGACCCCTAGAGGTCGTTTCTGGAACTACGCACCTGATTTGTGTGCAATGTTCCACTCAAAAATGTTTAGAGCAATTTGCACGTGTAAACAAAGTGCTAAAACAAAAGGGTTTAACACTTTTGGTTACTTTATTTGCATTCTGGTTTACATAACTAAAAAGTACTAATGGCCATCGTGAGCAGTGAACACCACAACATTTGGTTTGGCCTCCTTTTATGTTCTTTACCTTGCAGGTCTGTGACGACCACTTTGTTGTCATAGGAGCCGGTAAGGAGGTAGTGGGCCCCCAGCGAGAAGCGCACCGAGCGCACATCGCAGCTGTGGGGCCGGTAGGTCTGCACCATGCGGCCGCCCCGGACGTCGTACAGCATGCAGGTGCTGTCCTCCTGGCCCGTCGCCAGCAGGCGCCCGCTGGGGTCCACGGCAACCGACGCCACTGCACTTCCTGGTAGGTGGAGAGAGAGAGATGTGCTGTGAGTGGTTGTAGTTTAAGGTTAATATATTTTTCTTAAATATCTTAAAAAATAGTAAGTAAACCAGGATTTGGAAATGAGGAATGAGGAAATGTTCAGTTATGTTCGCCATAACCACAGCCACAGCATTTCAAGTTGACTCTTGATTATAAATGACAGACTATAAATTGTGTCTTTAACCGAAGCAGGTTTGTGCTGTCCCCGATTTAGGTTTTGGATATTCTTTTGAAAATGTAAAATATAAAAGGAATGCGTTTCTTTCTTACTGCGATTAATCATTTTTTGTTTTCCAAAATAAAACTTGGACAATAGCTGGCAGAAGACAACGAAGCACAATTCGAGTATGACAAGAAGGTAACTAGCGACCGCTGTTAACTTGGTCGATTTTCCAGCCTTTTTTGAGAGCGCCGTAGAGGGCCTCACCAGAGCCGTGCAGCGTAGTGCCCACCACCCGCACACAACTGGGCACCCGCAGGTCCCAGAAGCGCACCGTCTTGTCCTGGGAGCCGGACGCTATCATCCAGCCTCCCCACGTGTACAGAGACAGAATGTGACCTGGTAGGAAACAAAACAAAATGGTGGTCAGAGACCAAACATCATATATGTATTCAACACTGCAGAAAGCATATGTATAATACATACATGCAAATATTACATTATATAAAGATATACATTTTTTTGTATTCATTTTGTGTCTATTTTGTATTTTGCGTGCCACCGTCATGAATCTTGTTGTAGTTTTGTTGTTTTTGAAGAGTCAGCCGTGAGAGCTATGGTTTAAGGTAAGCATGACAGACTTCCTGTGGTAAGAACACTTTGGTTGAGTAGTCAAAAACAAGCCGTCGGGCGTCTATTGGGTGTACCGGTGTGTCCGCTGAGCGCATGCAGGCCCTGTCCCCTCTGACAGTCGGTGATGTAGATGTTGCAGTCCCCAGCGCCGGCACTGATCAGAGCCGAGCCCCGGGCCCCAGAGCCCTCCATGAAGGCCAGGTCCCGGATGGTCCCGTCGTGCATGCTGAACTCCAGGTCCGGGCCTGCACAACACACACACATTTCACAGGGACTATTATCCAAAGCAACCTGCAGTACATTTAAGTGCATGATTTAAAGCGCAGGTAGGAGTTAGGCATCTTGCTCAAGGATGCCGGTAGGTATCAGGTAGGAGGCGGAAAATTGGGAATCGAACCCTGAAACTTTCGGCTGGGAAATGACCACCTTAGCCACAACAAACTATCCACGACTTTTAATCAAAGTCATGGGTCGGGAGGGAGGGAGGGAAATACTGATGCCCTTCGAGACTGTAACTGTGACACAATGTTTCCTTCATGGAAAGCTAGTTTGACACAAACCAACAGCCATGAAGACACACACAGCCAGGCTGCGACTGTACCTGTAGCGTTGCAGGTGTCTGCGTTGAAAGGCAGGACTTTGACAAACTTGTCGTTGGAGCCGGTGGCCAGCAGCTGGCCACAGTGACTCCAGGCCACGCAGTAGATTGAGCCCTTGTGGTGCTTGTTCCTCCTGAAGCGAACCACCGGCTGCTTGACCCGGCTCAGGTCGCTGCACGCACACACACACACACACACACACACACAAAATAATTGACGTTAATTAAATACAAGTTGTGGTTAAAATGTTGTGAAAAGATAGCCTGGCAAGCCAGACCCACATCAGAAAGATGTAGGGTCTGGCACTGCTCCATTGGCAGTGTGGGCGGGATAAACGGTTGTCTTTCAAGTTCCCTCTGCACGCAATAGGATAGCGCTACAACCAATCAGAGCAACGAAGAAGGTGACGTAGTCAGAGCAACGGAAATTAGTCCATGGGGAAGTGTTCCGTATGGGGGATTGTGGAAGAATAGTGAAATAAAATGTTAACTTCAAGTCTTGAAGAGTCGCGGCCAAAGCCGAGTCGAAAGACAGCTGTTCGCCACCAGCAGCAGCCATTGTTTCCCTCTAACACGGAACCGTCGCAACTCTGTCGTCATGGTAGCCCGGCTTCCGACTCCGCCCCTCACGCTGTGATTGGCCTGACAGATTTTCTGTTTCCAGCACAGAAAAACGACGGAGAAGTGCTAGACAACCTGGCTGCAAATTAAATTTGCTGCCGCTAGGGGCGTCCAGATTTCTAGGCTAGTGAAAACATAAAGTCTAAATTCAAATACAGTAAACACTGCATTGATAAGGTTCATTTGAGTATGTCTGAGATGGTGTAGAAGGGAATGCAGTAGTACCAGAACACATACAGAATGTCGATTACATTACTCATGAAAGTGTATTTCGTACAGCCTGTAATTCCTACCTTGCAGTGAGGGATTCTGGGTAGGCACACACCCGCAGTGTTTTAGAGTTGGAGCCGACGGCGTACAGCGCCCCCGAGGGGTGGAAGGCCACAGCGCGCACCGCCTGCGTGTCTTCCAGCTGGTTCACCTTCACGTATTGCGGCTTGGACTTGGGCCCCAGTTGCTAGGCGAAAATACAAGCCAAACAGCATTAATATAAACTTTCTAGGAGCACATTTGACAGTTGGCACAAACACTATTAGCAAGTCGGTAAAATGCCGTTTGGCATAATCCTTGGGTTAACAACGCATTGGTAATATTGGCAATATAGTTTGGGAAATTTCAGTAACAAAGAGTTTATCGAGTTTTGCACAATATAAAATCATCTCAAATTTAACCAAAAAAAATCAAGGGGTTTATTCTACAAATACTATTTCCTCTGAAGATTTCATAGTGGTACGATTTGTTTTTATATTATACATTTGTAAAATGACCTCACTTCTTGTGTTGTGTTTCGCGTGGTTAAATCCTCCTGAGCAGCCAGAGGAGTGGACTTCCTCTCTGCACTGAGAGGTTCACAGTTACACAAATACAAATATAGAAAAAGACATAATCACACTTTTGAATACTGTGGGAGGGTTAGAGAGATCAATCAATGAGTAGAAAAGTAGGAAACACAGCGTGGAGGAACATCTAAACTGTATACTGTAATATAAAAGGATTATTATTCATAGATTATATGTCAAATATGTGAAGGTCTTAATTCGCCAAGTATTTCCAATCCTAACTAGACTCTTACGTTTGAGCTCCGAGGATGGGGGACTCGTTGAAGGAGGGCCTGCCCGCGTGGCAGCTGGCCCTCAGGGGAGTGCTGTTGCCGGGCTTCTCCTGAGCCGGGGCTCCCGACTCTGGGGTGTGAGTGGCGCTGGAGGTCCTCGGCGCAGCGGCGATGCTGGTGTCTGGCCGCCCCGCCACTCCTCCGTTCCAGTGCTGAGTGGCCAGGCGGCCGGCGCCGGCCTCGTCACCGCAGGGGTCCATGACCGGGTTCATCTCCTCCAGCTTCTGGATAGACCTGTGGAGGGACAGCAGGGTGGTCTAGTGCAGGGGTTCACACCTTTAATAATAAGAATATTATTATTATTATTATTATTATTATTATTATTATTAAAGCTCTTCTGCCATACACACTTCTTTTATGTTAAAAGTCTCTTGCTTCCATACTCCTAAACCCAACAACACAAGGGTTCCTCATTTTACTAAATCAATGTTTTGGAGAAGTGCCATGTTTACCATAGGAAAAACATTAAAACACAATTTTAAATGGGAAGGTTTTTTTTAACATGAACATTTAAAAATATACATTTAATTTAATTTTTTTTTAAAGCAAAAGATATTTTAAGTCAGAAATCTCCCATGACCCCAACTTCATCTGGGGTGACCCCACACCAAGGTTGAGGAGCCCTGGTCTAGTGGGGGTTAGGGTTTGAACCACAATAACTTCACTAAAAACTAAAAACTGGAAATGGCGATGACACTTCTGTGCTTCTGAGCAAGCTTGTGGTTGAATGCATCCTATTTATCTCCTATGTATTGTAATCAATAACACACATTAGAGGAAGGTGTCTACCTGTTGGAGGAAGGTGCCTACCTGCTCAGGAAAGTCTCGGTGAGGTTGCGCTGCTCTCCCTGGGGGGTCTCGTGGGGCTTGACCCCTCCCTCCAGCAGCATCTGCTGGTACAGCTGCTGCTGCTGCTGCTTCTGCTCCAGGTGCTGCTGAACACGCACTCGCTGCCTCTGGTACTCCTCCTACACAGACACATAAGGTACAGACACATGAGTGTGTACACATACAGACACATGTGATCACGCACACACAAACACAGGTACACACACACACACACACACACACACACACACACACACACACACACACACACACACACACACACACACACACACACACACACACACACACACACACACACACACACACACACACACACACACACACACACCTTGGCAGGGGCAGGTGGAGGATTGGGGGACGATTTATGAGGATGGGGACAGTTGGAATAGAGAATAGGGTCTAAATCTCAATCTGCAATCTGGAATAATGGCAAATGGTTGAGTTGGGGGGCTGTAATGGACAGCAAAGCAATCCAACTGACAAATGTATAGAAACATTGGGCCAACAACAGTAACAACAACAGGTTTCTCACTACCTCGTCCCTGTCAGCACTACAGGGTGGACCACCGTCCTTCGCAGGGGCTAGAGGGGTGCGAGTGGGGTTTGGACCGTCCAGCCCCTGTGGGTGCTTCCTGTAGAAAATAAATACAGAAATAAATACAACAACTTCAAGCCTAATCTGAACTGAAGGAAAACGTTTTAATTAAACATATTAAGGGGATTAAGCGTTGAAGGGTTCAAGTGTTAATAGTCAAAGTGGCATGATATCTTTGATCTTTTTTGACAACATAGACAAAATAGAGACACAACTGGCAAAAGTAGACGTTAGTAATTCGGTAATTGTCCAGTAGGTGGAGCCATACGGCACACAAAGAGCAACATGATCAGGGGACAGAGCATTGTAGCATCCTGGTTTATCCATTAACTATTTTACTATTTTGTAATTTAGGAGAAACATTTATCCCAAGCAACTTACAGAGAATTAAGATACACGTCATTAAGGAGCAAGTAGGTGTTTGGCATCCTGCTCAAGGATCCCTACTGGTACATTGGGGATCAAACCACCTTTCGGCTGGGAGTTGACCCTATTTTTAGGTCAGAAAATGATTGTGACCCGACTTCTTACATTGTTGTGCATAGGCCTCCCCAAACATATTTTTAACCCAATTAACGTCTGCTCCTAATGGGATATATATCAATGTCCCAGTGAAGTACTTGGTAGTCTCATCGTAAATAGGGACATTTACCCTTCACACATACATTTCAGATGACCCCATATGCATTTCAGATGACCCCTCTTTCCCTTTCTCCACCCGTTGCTAAGCGACAGTGGATAGAAACAGCGCCATTGTGTCTAGCGCTCGTGCCTCACCTCTCAGGCGAGTCGTCCGGCTGATGTACGTGGCGCTCCACCAGGCTGCGACTCAGCGTGGCCCTCCCATCACCCATCTCCTCTTCCTCCATGCCGCCATGTCCTCCCCCTCCTCCTCCTCTCCTCCTCCTCCCCCCTCCCACCTGCACCGCCGCCAGGCCGTGGGTCAACCCGTCCAGCGCCGGGTTCAGTGAGCGCGACATGTAGGCGTCGGCCGACAGCGGCCTCTGCCGGTGGTGGTGGAGGGTGGGCGGGGAGGTGGGGGCCCAGGGAGAGAGGCGGTTGATGAGGGGGGTCAGCAGGTCGGCGTGGCCCGCCCGCCGCGGCTTGGCCAGCCGCTCCACGGCGATGTTGAGGGTCTTCTGCTGGAAGGCGCGGGAGAAGGCGCCTGGCGGCAGGTTCTGCAGCCAGGAGAGCAGTGACAGGTCCAGCTCGTCACAGCCGTTACCGCATAGCACGTCCACACCGAGGAGCACCTCCCCCTCCGAGATCTCCTCCCCCGTTGCCTTGCTCTGCGGTGAAGGGAAGAAAACGGTTTTTTTTAATTATTATTATTATTATTATTATTATTATTATTATTATTATTATTATTATTATTAATAATAATAATAATAATAATAATAATAATAATAATAATAATAGTAATAATCATCATCATCATCATCATCATCATCATCATCATCATCATCATCATCATCATCATCATCATCATCATAATAACAGCTCAAAATTGCTTTACAGTATGGCATTTAAAACACAATAGAAAGAAAAAAGTACCACCAAGGTTTCCACACTACATTATAATTATCCAAAGAAGAACATATGTTTTACAGTTCAAGTAAGATATGATAAGATGTACTTTAATAAATTGGAAACAACAGGAAATGTGGGTGTCACAGCAGAAGTGCAGGACAGTAATCAGAATTTAAAAAAATTCTATGCCATTACAGTGTTTTTTTGCTTTCATTTTGTAAAACCCAAAGCACAGGGCCATGTAGGGACGGACGAGAAATCATGTTTTCGAATTTTCACATCCAAAATAGACTTCAGTCCTATACGAAACAAGAAAGAAAAAAAAAAGACCGGCTAGATACACACTCCTTGTGCTTTGGGCTTAACATGTTGAGATTAGATTACATTAGTTTGAACTTTATTGTCATTGCATAAGTACTTAACAGCGTAATGCAATTAAGAATCTAACCAGAAGTGCAAACTAGTGCACAAACTAGGATGATCGACATAGTGAGTCACTGAATGAATGAATGAACTAATGAGTTCTTCAACACGGTACTTCGGTAGCTCACCTGGCAGAACTCCACGCAGCACTCGTAAAGGATGCCCTTGATGAGCAGCTGGAAGAGGCGGTTGCCGCTGGCCCGGAAGCCGGCCTCGCTCAGCTTCCTGTCGGCCGGGATGAACTCGGCCACCATGGGGCAGCACTCCTCGAAGCAGTGGACCCGCGCCGTGCTGGCGTTCCAGTCCTTGAACTCTGCGTGGTGGGTGAGCCGTGGCAGGGTGAGCAGCAGGCACAGCTTGCTGTAGTCCTCCTTGCTGGGACAGTAGTCTTCCAGGGAGTGGAGGCACCGCACAGCCTCCTGCATGCTCAGCTCCAGCTGTGGGGAGGGGAGGGGGGGGGGGGGTGGAATTGAATGACAAGATTTAGCTAAATGTTCAATAATTAGAATAGGGTAAAGGCTAGTGTCACTGTGACAGATATGCTTATTTTACCATTTGTGACTAAAGTTAATTATAATAATAATACATACCATACAAAATAATAATCTTATATGTAGGGTGACCAGATGAGATTGGCTGAAATTGTTGTAGGGAATGTTTTCACATTGCCTTTATTAGAGGCATCTGTTGCAATGGAAAATAATATGTCTTTTGACTCCAGGCTCTTGGAGAAGTCAGATGCTAAGGTGCCAGGAC